>JANEXQ010023475.1:0-15802 GCA_026283885.1 Poicephalus gulielmi | reverse complement strand
AATAAAGTCAGTCATGTAAAGTCTCTACTTAATGACTGTAAAAACTGCCAGAAAATGATAAAAAAGGGCTTTACATTAAGAAGCGTCAGGTTGTGATTCTAAGTCAGACTGCAAAATAGACTCTACCGTTAATGCAACTTCAGTTATTAAAAAGAAGAGACATTGTAGTGGAAGCAATTGACAGTATCTGAAATGGAAAGCTACTGCCTTCGTTAAGAGCCCTTTTTGAAATTTCTTTGATACTTGGCTTTCACTCCATCCAATTTTAGTATAGAACCAGTTTAGAACACTTGTTTTACAACATTTTCAACAGAAGACTAACCTTTGGCTCTAAAAATTAATCTCATGAAAAAAAAAATCAATCCAGAAACTCAGCATGCTGTAATTTACAAAGAGATTTATGAGTTCTTCAGTTGCATAAGAATAAACGAAAGCATTAGCTAATTTTTCAGAAATACAGACCAAACCAAAAACACTACAGCAAAAATATAACAATAAAATTCACATTAAATTATTTATTCAGCAATTAAAACAGTGACTTTTTTTTATACAAAGCCCCCTCATCAGTTTTGATGAGAGGGGCAAAAAAGTTCAATGGAGTTTTGAGGGAAGCAGGGCTGGAGAACAGGTAGGGGGGAGGAAAGGGACCCTGATTTGACTGATGGTTTTAAACAACAGCTACAAACAGCTAGCAAAGTGCAGCATAGTTCTGCAGATACTCTACTAGATTACTGTAAACCTCAACTGCTATAAATATTAGTTGTGTATAGGTACTAGTTACCTGAGCCTAAGCTCATCAGAGTCAATGCTGATTCCAACTGATGGCCACCAAAGTTGAACCAAACCTCAAGCCACCACACTGTGCCAGCCAACACTGGACTGCAGTTTAGGTGTTTGAGTCTGGTCCCAATGATCCCAATGTCATCAAAGATTTCCAAAGACACTAAGGAGAAGAAGGAGTATTTGGGCTCCCATATGTACATGTAAATGGTCATCATCAGTAATGCACAGCTGATTCATCCTGAAAGCTTGAGCCCTTGAGCAGGTGCATGAGATAACTGTGATGTTTCAATTGCTCTCATCCCTAAACTGTCTTTATTGGGAGCTAAAAACATCCCGCATTTCCTAGGGAACTCCAGCCCAGTTTTCACAGGTCCCACTGTAGAGTTATGGAGACTGCAGAGCATGCACAGAGAGAGGGTCGTGCATACTGCGCAGATCAAGGGCAGCTAAAAGACAAGTTTCCAGGAACACCTCTAATTCCCCTTTGTAACCAGTTCGCCCCCTAAGTACAAACCTGCCAACACAGTCTAATTTTAATATCTTTTGCAGTTGCTGCCCAACCATCTACATACAATGCTGGAGAGGATCATCTCTGCTCAGACTTTGCATGAAGGCTGCTTCTGCCTCTCCTGTCGCAAGGATTAAATTTTGACTTTTCTCAGGCAAGAGTCCCTTATTCTTTAAGGGGACATCTTCCTGCATCACAACTGTCAGATTGTGCCCACAGAGCTAATAGGTAAAACCAGTATTTATTTTTAAATACCTTCCTGCTTTATATGAGATTTCAGTTCCAAACAACATGCATCAGCATTTCTAAAACTCCTCACACAAACAGTATTTATCATCCAAATACCCTTTAAAAGCTCAAAGGCTGATAGACCAAAGCCAAAAGGCAATTTGAAAAATATCTATATTTCTAAATCATTTATAAGAAATATACATTGCTGGTCCACTGATACGGAGAAAAAGCTTGTACCTGAAAGATTCATATTCAAAAAGCTTGTCTGTTGAATGGCAATATATTGCATCTCTCTACATAACTCTGCTGACTCCATGGTCATCTTTACAGACACAACAAATCAGAGGTTTTGAAAGGTGTCTTTTTTATTGTTTTTTGTTTTTATTTGGTTTTGGTTTTTACAAGTATGGAAAAATTCCATTCACTCCTGAGTTAACAGAGAACGCAATAAAATGCCTACATTTTCTCAGTCTCAGATGAGATTTAGTGATGTCATTTCCAAAGGACATGCATTTGAAGCACGAGGGTGGAAGAGGGAACCAGGAATAGCTGTATGTGTATATATATGTATATAAATATACATACATACATGTAAGGAATTGTGGCAGGAGGAGAGCAAGACGAACACAATAGCGCAGAAGCAGAAAGGCTGGGTGCAGTCAAGTCCATCCTAAGTGCAGGTGGGGGGGAGCGTGACACTACCCCCCCACAACCTCTGCTCTCTCTGAAAGCTGTGACGAAAGTGTCACCCTCAAAAGTATGTTTTGAGGCAGAGTAGACAGCTGAGAGAAAACTGCCATTCACTGAAGGTCTTCACACAACAAAACAGGTATCAGATAAACCGATAACTGAATTTGTGCATCTGGTGAGGACAGGAATCAGAACAAAGTGCATTTTGCAATAGCCAAACATAGATTATTTAGCTCTCTAGAAAGCAAATAAGGGCAGACAGTAGCTGCACTATTCCCTCATCTTGTTGGGATGGAAATGCCCAGCTGAAACAAACTGGTATCTGCTTTTCAAAACACGGACAGCTCGAGTTCTCCCAAGTCATCAAATGAAGACACAAACACTGACAGCAGTTTCCTCAACATTAATAAGAATAAAATAAAATCCTGGACAACTTTTAGGAGTTTAGCATGTAGATTTTCTTGAAATAGAACAATAATTTCCCTATGTTCTCCCAGAAATTGTGACAGAGTACATCATGTTTTATAAGTCTTTGCAAAATGAATCATCCACTTTCTTGGGACAGCATCAGAATTCACATAAAAAGAATGAAACAACTCCTTTAGTAATACATTAAGACACATAACTTATCTGTGACCTGATTTTAAGATTCTTTCTTTCCTATCATGGAAACATGAGCAGTCTTAACATTGCTGTTTCTTTTTTGCTGTCATCAATTCTCTGAAACTGCAATGTTGCGAGCACGTGCTCCCCTCCTCTTTCAAGAACAAAACCATTACAGCATCTGCTTCTCATAAGCACATTTGTGCGTGTGTATAAGTGTGCGTGTATAAGGGAAAGAGAGAGGGAAGTAAATCTGGTGCATTTAACTTAAAAGTTTGTCATAGGGAAGGCTTTTTTTCTCCCATCCCTCAAACTGGAGAACATAGAAGTAGGGCTACTGCTATGCATTTATGGTTTTACTTTCAAGTCACTAGTCAGGGGACAGTTAGTGACTGAAAAAAAGAAAATCAATTTATTTCACTTTCAATTGACTGGTGCATGAATTGCTACAGATAGTAGGTTTTTATTGGCACTTGTCTTTCAGAGCCTGCAGAGCAAAAGGAGTTCCTTCAGTACACTCACAGATTCAGCAGTGGAAACTGGGAACATAACAGTAGTCCTTGAGGTGGAAGAGGCAACAGCTTCACCACATATTCATCCCCACTACCCATAAACTCTACAAAACAATCCAGAAAGGGATTCCAGTGCAATCTGTAGGCCTGTTTTTTCCTGACCCATTCTGCTTTGACATCTATGGGGAACAGGAGGAGGCCCGTCATCATCTGAACTTGCAAAGAGGAGGGCAATGAGCTGACTTTTCCTGACAGACTATTTCAGGAAGTCAATCACACTGTGCCTTTCCTTTTGCTCGCACCATCAGCAAAACTCTTCAGGCCTGAAGTCCAAAGAGGATACTTTGCCTCTTTGCCTTCCAGCTTTGCCAAGCCCAGAAAAAAAATATGGAAAAAATAAAAAAATTAAAAGCTTGGATTTTTTCCTCCCAGTATTTCTAATACTGTCAGAATTCCTAAGTCACAACTCTTATTCTTGAGATAATTCCTGGACTATACTGTCCTGACAAAAAAGTGAACCATGGCAGCTATTACTATGATGCCTTCCATACAGTTTTCCAATTGCATTATGAATTCACTGACAAATTGAGGAGCTAGCTCCACCAGAGCAGCAATTATACAGAGAGCTGTCATGAGAGTGAAATTTATTAAGAGAAAGAAATGCTGATGGACTATAAAGATGACGGAAAGAAAACCCCCAAACCCACCACAATTAATACAGCATCCCAATAGAGAAACTACATCCCTACTATTTTAAATATTTAAGTATAGTCCATTCAGCACTTATACACTGTCTCAAACGTCAAATCAGCAAGGTACATACTTCAGGGTCTTGCCAAATTGTGACATAATCCTAAAGCCTCCAGTGTCAGCATGTCAAGCCCTCTTATGTGGCAAGATGGAACACTCAACACCTCACAGGATCAAGTTCAAAAAGCTTAGAGAGAAGCAGCAGCACAGGGAAGGAGGCCTGAATCTTGGAGTGGCATGCACATCCCAACACTTCCCCTCCCCTTTCACACAGTTCCATGTGGTCTCCACCTGACAAACCTACATTTACAAAGCTTTCTGCCTCAAAATTAAACTGTTTCTTATCTCAGTCATGTATTTATGTCTTGGTTTCCATTTAGCTGGTTTGTCTTTCTTGCAAGGATATCTGCAAACAGTGGTAACAGAAATATAATAGTTTGTAAGAGCCTTAGGAGATATTACAGGGGTACCCTGGCTACACAGAACACAAAGCAACATCTCCAAGCAGTAGCTAGGATTTGGCAATCCAGGCCCCGATCCTGCGCTTGGTCCCACCTAAGTGCATGCTGGCACACACAGAAGTCGCTAAGGACTGGGGATGGAGGCTGACTCACCTCCAGCACACCACAGTTCTGGGGCTGTCAAGGGTAATCTTGTACCTCTTATTCAGGATTGGATCATGCTCACCCTGTCTTCAACTGAAGACTTTATTATGCAAGTGAAACTCAAGGCCCAGGCCAGAAACGGGGGTTCCCAAACACCTTGCAGAGCACTGTAGCTAGACATGGCCATGTCATTTCCAAGTACAGACAGCAGCCAAGCCTGAATTTGTGCACACTGAAAACATGCAAGTTCTTAAAAAATTCAAGAGCTGCAGCTGGGGTCTCATAAGGCTCACAGCAAGTCTTAGGTTAGACAAACAGTTTTTGATGTCAACAGGAGGTGAAAGTTTCAGTGCTTCCCTTGAGGTGCTCAGCAGACAGATGAGCCCAGTTGGAAACATTCTGTTTCCACAAGTCACACACTTTTTAAGGCTGACATTTCTTTCCTGAATATTGACGTTAAAAGTTACCACCCCTGAAATGGCTTAGCTGAAAGTTCTGCCTCTTGAGCTAAAATACGAGTATACTGATATTCATGAGCACTATGAGGGCCTGAAACATAACCCACAGGCTACTGTGTTCAATGGAACAGCTTCAATGGATCATAGATGAGGCCCAAACTCAATTCTGATTTAAATCTGGAAGAGTATTTGGTCCATTTTGAAAGAATGGATGGGTTGGAAATACAGTGCCTATAACCCCAACCTTTGCCCCATGCTAAAGGTGTTTGCAAGTTTCAGACAATCAGCACAACACAAAGCTACCTTTAGAAGCAAGAAAATAAAAACACCCATACTACAATCTAACTCCAGGAAAAATATTTGGCTGAAACTTTAGGTGCGACTTATATTTGCTTAAGCTAGAACAATAGGACAAAAACATCAAAATCTAGTAATGTGGAAAGAAGGAAGGTTTAGGCCTTCAAAAAGAAAGGATAGACAGACATTTGAGGTAACAAACGAAAAAACCAAAATGCACAAACACATCACAGACATCTAAAAATAGCATTTTATACATTTTTTTTGCCAGTGCTTCTCTGAGAGCAAGTTCTTTAAACAGAACTT
Source organism: Poicephalus gulielmi (assembly GCA_026283885.1). Taxonomy (NCBI): domain Eukaryota; kingdom Metazoa; phylum Chordata; class Aves; order Psittaciformes; family Psittacidae; genus Poicephalus; species Poicephalus gulielmi. The sequence goes on along the minus strand of JANEXQ010023475.1, from coordinate 10,059 downwards.
AACAATTTTACAATTTTTTTTAAAAAAATATGTCATCCTAAAATAGCCCATCGATCCTTACCCAAACTTTCTGTATTTCTACAAAAATAGATGCACAAACAGCTACAAAATACTGTATTCCTGAAAAGAGGCACACTGTAGACAACGGAGAGTCTCTTTCCTGACAATTGAGACTGTTCATAAAAATATCAAGCTGAACGAAACAAAACACTGTTAAAGGAGCAGAAAGGAATTAGGTTGCCCAGCTGCAGCAGGCTCAGATGAGGGAAGAAAGAAAAGTTAGGGTTTTGTTTTTTTCCAACACTGTGGGACCCATAAATGGCCTTACAAACAAAAGGCTCAATAGCAAAACCAGAATGGTTGGCTCTTCATCTTCATGTGTGTCCTTTGCCCCATGGAGGAGTCAACAACTGCTATATCACCCGCCCAGCTGTGCTGACTCCAGCTCTAGCTGGGCTTGATTTATCTGAACTTCAGAACCAAGAAGTTTCCTTGTTCTTGTCCTGATGCTGTAGACCTACATTTCAGAAAAGAAAAGAATAAAATTAAATTTGATGCAGCTTTTTCATTCCCCTCCCCAAGCAACTGAAGTAAGGACAAACAGATCTGGATTTAAAAAAGAAGAAAAGCTCCCCACAACCTACCAGCCTACTGGACTTGTTAGTAATAGCGCTATTGCTCATGGGTTTTTAGCATATGTGGGATAAACTTCAACCACGCTTAAGTTTTAGACTTGCTTAAGTGGTTCAGGACCCTGATAAAATGTGTGTACTTCCTTGCTTTTACCTCATTTGGAGCGTGGCATTTTTCCTGATAGAGGCCAGCCACAGACCCTACCTCTTTTAGGAAAGGCCTGTGACGCTGAGATCTCACAAGTTTCGTGGCATTTCACCTTAGAGATGAGAGAGGGAAAATGTTCCCCAGCATGCAAAAAAACCCAAATAACTTCACCTACAGAGTGTCAGATTTTTAGCCAAGAACAGCTAGCACTGCCACATGGGAAAAATTAATGATTCTCAGCTTGCATTTATTATGAGGCCCTCCAACATTTTCCTTTATAAAACGTGAGGACGATCTAATAAATGTGGTGTTATATTGTGGCTTTAGCATTATAGGCTTGGAACCTGTGTTATAATCTGGGATTTCTCTGCTCCAGAGGGATTCAATCTTTGCTAGATTTACGCCCAATGGGGTGTATACCTAAAATGCAGACAATAGAGGAGGAGGTGCAGAGGAAACTTCCCAAAGAAGATACATTCTTGCTCATTTATAGAGCAAGTAAAAAGCAAAGAAGTGCAGACACATATTTTCAGAGGTAGTAAGGCACTTAAGATTGATTTAAAACCTGCCCCTTGATGTTTCTAAGCCAAGTAAATAACATTTCGTGAAATAAAGGTGCACTTCATTGCTACACAGATAGCAATGCTACAAGCAGTTAAATATTCAATGATGATCAGCATCATTTCAGAGTTGAGCTACAAAGCAATTAACAGTTACATGAAAGATGACAACATATGGCTTTATTCATAGGAGGATTCCTGAACAGTGTCCTAAGTGGACACTTGTGTGCCCAGCAGCGAACAGATAAGAAAAGTGCACAGGTATAGCATGCAAAACTCTGTTCCATGGCCTCCTGCTCCATTTCACATGCACTTGCCCCTATTTCTTTAGATTGGAAAAACTGGGATATCCCTCAACCAAAGTATGCCTATAAAAACATATTCAGAGGCTCTTTACTCATTGATGATGTCTCCTTGTTACTTCAGAGTTGCTTTTTTCCCTGGCAGCATCATTTACAGGCAGAGCAATCATAAACTGCTGTTAGTTTCCTCCCTCAAAGGTAGTGATGACAATTTTCTGTTAGTTTTCCCCTGCTGTTTACAATTTTTTTAAACAAAGATGACACAGTAAAAAAGTCAGCAGAAACCTTTCTCTGTGCAAAGAAACCATTTAAATTCACCATAAGGTCACCATTGAACACTAAAGGCCACCAGAAGCAGTGGAAACATATGAGGTTATGTGGCTCCTACCAGCTTAAAAAGAAGACACATATCCCTGTTTAAGAGGATGTCCACCTGATAGTAAAAGGGAAATAACCAGCTGAACTGACACCTCCCTAGTTAGGTGTCTTTGGAACAAGTGGAAATAACTGTAACAATGAGGTTTAAGGTATAGCTATAAAGTCTAAACAGACAGAGAAAAGTCAAAACCCCTGAAGTTGCCCTAGTTACAGAACTGAATGTGGAACACTTTCCATGCCTTTTCCTCTTTATATTCTCATTTGCTTCATAGAGAGGCTACATGCAGTCCTAATGTCCTCCAAGCGCAACCCTGCTCCTAACTGAGAGCTTCCACTCGCAGCCTGCTGCAGGAACATTTGCCTCTTAGCAGGAACACCCCTGCCTGTATTGCATGAGTCAGTACTGCCACATCAGTAAAGCTCCCCGTCTTCGGGATACCAACATTATAGCTAATTGCCATACAAGCAGAATGCATGTTCTGTGGGAACATCTAAACAAATTCAATGAGTAGTGACAAACTCATGGGGTGTGTGTGAACAGAAGCAACTCTACAGAAGGCAGCAAACTGACCACTCAAATTCTCTATTCAAATGACAGGCTTTTCCAAAAGTGGGCGTTCCACAATTAGCCAGGACTAGAGGATGTTGCTTAATTCATCTAAATTTTAAGTTATGCACCTCAATGTGCATAACTCTACATGATAGCAGATATGCATCTCAGTTTTAAGATAGACTTACAACCCTCAGATATGCTGAAATCCTACTTTGCTTTTAGTGTGCTGGGGCTACAAGAAGGCTCCTCCAGCACATCTGTCCAACAGTAGGGCAGGATATCCTCCTAAGATGTGCAGGAGCAGGGTGAGTTGCTCTGCTGTCCTCCCCATGGGGCTGGCAGCCAGGATTTAACTGATCACCTGAAGAGCCCAGTGTGCTGGGCATCCTCCCACCCTGCTCCTGGGGTCATAACAATCAGATCCACTGCAAAAGAGCATTTCCCCTCACCACCTCCTGGTATTAAGTTCTCAACTTAACATGTGTACCCTTAATGTAAACATGAGGATTAGGACCCAATACTGTGGGATTATGGCTGCAGTCAGCGCTGTCAGAGGCTGACCTTGCTTTGCTTGACATGAGCAGGGCAGGGAATTGCGCCCTAAAGCACAAACATGCTGTGCTTATATCAATGTGTTTATATCAATGCTTGATAAAAACCCATACTTCCAGACTGAGCATTACAGCCTGGGAACTTCGGCTTTGCAAAGGCACTGCATACCAGCAGCCATTAATGTAACAGGTTTTAACAGATTCTGATGTACACTAGCATTTTCTTTAATCCCACTTGTACCAATAAAGCAGCTTCTAAAAGGGTTAATTTGCAGCACACAATGCAAGGATTAAGCCACATTTAATGGGAATCAGTTAGCTAAATCCCTCTTCCTCCTCTAAAACAGGACCATGTAAGTTCAAACAGATGTGCAAGACAGATCAATACTTTGCTAGCTCTCTGAACAGTGATATGCCGATGTCCCACACAACCTGTTATGAAGCATAAATTCCCAAACTATCCCACGCATGCAAGGGGAACTCCCTTCTAACCTTTGAAGTGATTCAGCATCACCCATTCATGAGATCGAGTATTTGACTTAGTAGGGCAGAGATGCCACAATGTAGCTGGAAGAGGGTAGGATTACAGTCAGCCCATCCTGATTCCAATACTATCACTCAATTTAATTCAGCGTAAGGAATTTTGCAAATGTTTCTATAATCGTATGTGACAGCAGCACAAGAAATGTTACCCACAGTAAGGTGGGGAGATAATTTTCATATCTTGAGGGCTCTGAAAAGCACTGTCAAATGAGCTTTTTCATCTAAATCATCTGAAACTCATGGAATATGATATACTGAAAGCTCCACAGGTTGCTGTCTTTTATTCTCCAGAGACATTTGAGCAAAGACTTCCAGAACTGAAGTTTTCTTGCCACTATAGCCTTACCATACTCTGGAGAAACCTCTTTTATGCTGCAGAAAGCCAGTACACTTTTCCAGGCTCTTCAGTTTTTAGACTCTGTTGAGATTGCCGTCTCATATAAAAGTTAGATGCATATGAAATCCATGTGATTATATCTTTTATAATAGATAAAAGGATTAGTCTACCATTACTTAGTAGGATTATCTAGTATAATCCTACTACCCTGGAGTGGATATGGAGCAAAAAATGCTTAACGTGTGCTGGTGAGTGCCTGATGCAACCCAGTGTGGTGCTTCAGCAGCTCCTTCCTCTCCCCAGTAGCACAACACACCTTCCTTGGGATGACACCATTAGACATGTATGCAAAACATGGGGGCAACTGAGCTCCCTCTTTTCAGCATGATCATGCCTCAAATGCCTGTAAACAAAGTATTTGTTTCAAACATACAAGCTGCAGAAAAGGCTGAAAAGGTTGCTCAGAACCTTCCTGCCCTTCCCAGCACGCCTCTGCTTGGAGAGCACGGGAGAAATGAGTGTGCAGGGTAAGAAACAAATAACTGTAATGTCACAGGCTACTGCTACTTGCTGTGTTTCACTGTCTGCTCCCTTATTTCCGAAGCCTTGTATGTCAAACTGGTGATGCCTGGTGAGGTTTTGCTGATGTGTTTCAATGTATGGCCATTTTGAACACTCACAAACGTGAGACGCTGGTCTGCTGAGATCTTTTGTTCCTGCAAACCAGGCACACATTTACCCTCTTTCTTTCCCTCCACAGAAACCCATGGACTAAAACACACACAGCAGGCATGGGCCAGAAATTAACTGAGCAGGGCTTTTCAACTGCTGCCCATCCTGAGTAGACAGCCACAAGACATGTAAGACACTGTTAAGCACTGTCAAGTCAGGATTCTAACAAAAATTAGCATCCAACTGTAGTCCTTCATAGGAATCTTCACAAGGAGCAGGCAGCACCAAGAAAAGGCTATGTTAGCCCTGTAAGGCTAATATAGTACTATAACCCATAGTCCTTTTTGAGGTACTGTGCTCTTACAAAAAAAAGAGAAAAAACACCTGCTTTATTAGACATACTACTACCAACAAAGTAGCAGTAAGCAAAACAGCTTGCCCAGCACTGAAACAATTCACAATCTAGTTTGGATTTATACCTAAGGCAGCTCGTGTTTTTTCCTAACAATCCCTTACACAGTTCTCGGCTCCACCTCCAAAAGGTAACTCAGTACCAGAGCTCTGGAACTGGACTGCTGAGGCTACTGTCAGACCAGGGGGCTCGTCCCCTTTACTGGTGGCAGTGACAATTTGCCTGCTGGCAGCTTACTCCCATTACGGAATTTGTCAGAGGGAAAAAACTTGAGATCCCAGTCTTGTCAGATTATCATTTTATACCCAAAAGCTTAAAATGTAATTCCTTTTGTATCACTGGTATGGCTGGAAATGTTACTAATATATATAAAATTGTCCAGTGTTAAGGCAGCAAGTGTCATGGTATTTAGAAGAAATTATTGGTCCCTAGTTGCTATTAACGGAAGAGAGAAAGGTTTGTATTAGGTTCACAGTATTTCATATTTAAGAAACAACTTTTTTTTTTTTCTCTACCAATTCTTCTCTCTGCTGCGCACTAATCAAAGCAAGGAAGTACTTCTCACACATTGAATCAGTTAGCTAAAACTATCAAGAAGAGAGACAAACTGATACTTGGAGGAAAAGGAAATAGAAGTGAAAACCTAGTATTTCCTTAATAAATAATAAAAAGTGTTTAAGAAGTACTAATCTGCAAGGATTGCTGCTGGTGAGAAAAATACCAAGCATTAAAAGGAGACATCAGCAGTGCACATGAGATCCAGGATGGCTGCACTGGAAACTGCTAGCTACCCATCACCCAATCACAAGCACCTACGAACAGTGAGGGCTGGTAGACTGCTCCTAATGCTGAGATGAGAGCCTCAAAGCCAGCGGAAGCTTGCAGATGCTGACACAGTTCATGAAGGCTGTCCTGTGGCTAGAGAACCCACAGTAAAATAAATCTAATTCACAGACCTCTGCCTAGAGTCTGAAGAAAGAAGTTTAGGTTGTCGGTGAGCACAGCTCAAACAGCATTTCTACTCTCTATGTGACTCCTGGACACTACACAGGAAGGAAATGCCGATCTATTCCAATTTAGATGAGTAAGGTGCAATCCTCGTGAACTAACAAGTTATTAGTTCAGTCCTCACTGGAGCTACATTTTGGTGAATGCACACATGAACTAGCTGAATAAGCTTGAAGCTTCCACATGGAAGTTTAATTAACCATTTCCCACAAGATTTAAACCAAAAACACCCGGCATATCATGTTGCAACTTATTTGGCTTGAATGGGACTAAGGCAGACAAAGGTCTCCCAGCAGAAGGCAGTGAGAGCTGGCTGTTTCACAGCTCATCTGCCTTAACAGTAATTTCAGGAGGGATTCGCACATGGAAATATATTTGGAGAAGGCTCTGAAAACAAGCCTGACAAGCTTCAGCGGCAGGGAGTCCCCTTTGCTCAAATTCTTCCTGCTAAAACAAGTCACAGACACAATCAACCATCTTACCTGTGTCAAACCCAAAACTTGGCACAATGTCCACCGTTCCATGAAAAGCTCCAGCCCATGCTGAGGTAGCGCTGGTGACAGCAGCCGGATCTGTCTTTGTCACGTCACACTCAGGAGCAGGAATCCTGGCTGCACGGACTGAAGGCATCAGCAGGGACCCATAGCGGGGGTCACGGTGTGAGCTGGGATGGTGATGGTGCATGTGTGGATGAGGGTGATGGCGATGCATGTACACGTCATGCATGTGTGCATATGAAGGGCTCACCTGAGATGCTAAAGGATAATGCCAGGATTCGGATGCAGCAGGGGGAGGAGGTGGGGCAGTCTGATGAAGGCCGTGTCCTGGCCAGCTGCTGGGATCTGGTGTTGGGAAGGTGCCTGGTGCAGTAACGGGGAAATCGTGGTGTACTCCACTTAAGCATGGTGGAGGTGGAGGCTGGTAAGAGCTGGTCCAAAATGAAGTTGGGAAACTGCTCTTTTGGCTTGAAATTGTTGAGTTTTCTGGAAGACAGGAGAGAAATGAAGTATGGCTGAAGCTGAACAACAAATTTAATGATAAAAACCCCACAATGATTTTCTACTCTCTGAAATTTGTAACACTGAACTCAAGGTTCCTCAGCAACTACAGAATCACAGGTAGGAGGGGACCCCTTGAGATCATCTCATCCAGCCTCCTTACTCACATGGGGTGGCATGGAGCAGATTGTCCAGGACTGAGATGCAAACTCCACAACCTCTCTAGGCAACCCATTCTACAGTTTAGCCAGACTCAACAAATAAGAAAAATTGTGTTCAGATGGAGTTTTTCTGTTTTCTAATTGTGCCTATTGCCCCTTGTCCTGCCAGCGAGCATTACTGAAGAGAGTCTGGATCCCCCATCTTCATTCCCTCCCAGCCAGGCATTTACACATATGGGTAAGATCCTTCCTGACACTCTTCAGGCTGAAGAGTCGCAGCTCTCTCACTTCATACAGGAATTATGAGGACAGGCTAACTCCTGATCAGACTGGAACATATCATTTAGAAAAGCAGCTGTTGTGGCTGTAAATGTTTCTGAGGACAGAGAACCAGGTCATGCTGCAGAATAGGAGACATCTTGCTAAAGGAAGAATACCAGACCTCCTCAAACTAATAGCATGCTTTGATGGGATAAAGATCATATCTAACGCATCTCCATCCCTGGCAGTGCTCAAGGCCAGGCTGGACAGGGCCCCGAGTAACCTGATGTAGTGGAAGGTGTCTCTGCCCATGGCAAGGGGATTGGAAGTGGATGATCTTGGAGTCCTTTCCAATCCAAACCATTGTGTGATTCTATGATTCTATCTTATGTTACTTGCTTACAGAATAAATCACATTACCCCATAGTCAGTAGGATCAGACCTGCAGAAACATCTAACTGAAAGCTTTTGTCAGAAATAAAAGATTCACTGCTCCTTACAGCTAGGGCTCAACTTACATTTAAATGGATTCCAATACCTCTATGTTATGAAATCACACCCTAAAAATTCCTCTTTTGAAGGAGTGGCTTGTGTTTTTGATGTGTAGGAAAGTATTGGCATTTCCATTCTCACAATCCTCTTGTCAGCTAATGTTTAAAAGTACTGCTTCATACGATATGTTTTAGCTCAAATAGGGGATTTTTTTTGTCAAAGATGGAAACATAAAAATACAGGACTTCACCTTGGATGAAAGAAAAGTCATAAAAATAGCCTACAGAGAAATAAAGCCAGAGAAGTTTAATATTCGATGAGGGGAGGAATCCTCTTTTCCTCACATAACATTTACAAAAATATTTAGATTAATTTTTTTAAATTACATTTTCTTTTGTTTTGTTTAATAAGCAACTGGAATGAAACATGGGTGAAGACACCACTGAGAATGCACGGCTTCTTCAAACGCTCCTGCCTCTCTACTTTGCTTACACAAAAATACTTTAGAAATTAAAATGCAACAGTGTTTTCTGACTGCACCCCTATGACACTCATGTATCTGTTTTAAAATCCATTAAAATCACAGAAATATTTCCACACATCAACTGGCTTTGATTTAGGCAGTTCCCTGAGCCTGATTAACTTCCAATATTGGAAATAACTTTGCAAACGCACTACGGATAAATGTAAAGAGCTTCTCTTTGCGCCAAACTTCTTCAGAGGCTGCAATCTTATCTAGCAAACTGTACTCCAACACAGGTTTCTTCAAAAGGTTGCTCTTTTTTAGCGATGTATTTCTATTTTAATTCATGCTAGAAGACTGGAGAGAGCTTCAAGCATATTACAGAAGCCTCAGCATCCCTCTGAAATTGGTATTGTTCCTTATTCTTAAATTGTTCCTTCTTACAAGGGATTAGGCTGAGATGGAAAGTGCACATGGCTTTCAGTGTTGGCAGCAGGGCTGACAAAAAAAAGGCAAAAACAAACTTCATGTCCAGCCTGTTGTTTTCCTCACTGCTTAACAGAGAAGCAGAGCTTGACAATTGCCAGCATTCTGGAAAATTAACCTGCGTAATCAAGAGCTTTTGGAAACAATCTGGCTGTTATCTGCATGGAAAAGTCCTAAATCCAAACCATCCCACTTCAAAAAACAAAAGCTCAGAAAACCACAAAGTACCTTCAGGGCAATTTTAATACCAGGAAAGAACACTTGAAACCACTGGATTTGCCAACATGAATTCATTGCAGGTTGTGTAACAGCTTGGCCTTCCTAATCATGCAGAAGGTCTATGCCACAGAAAGCATGTTTGGTCATCTCCATTTTTCAAACCTGTGCACATTTCATAATGCCATTACCACTGTCAGAAACTGCCATGGACCAGTCACACTGAGACACCACTGAATGCAACTGCAGGGGCCAACACTGGTCAAGGGCAAGTCACGTCACTGGAGATACAGCATCCATCCAGGTTTTATGAACATGCAGGAAAACATCCACCCTGAGTGCTTATAGAGGATGCTATTAAGTGTTAAGTGTGCAGCAATCCCATCAACAAGAACCACCTGTTTTGAACGATCCACGACCACCATTCATTTCCATGGTGTTTGAAGTGCCTCCTTTCCATTTCACCTTTAAAACAGCAAGCACAACCAATTATCTTTACAGATACCTGGCCTCTATGGGACATGGCAATGGAGAAACAGCCATTCCAGCAGTGTTCTTGAGAAAGAAAAGAAGCAATCTGAATAGATTCCATGGCCTTTCAGGAGAGGGAAAGGAGGCATTTAACAAAAATTGCCTGCCAAGAAAGATGCTACAGTTACCACAATTTCCTATTCTAAGCATAGAAAGGCAGGAAGATGGCAACATCTCAGATACCACAAAGTGGTGACTAATGTAAATGTTCACGGTGAATGTCTGACATGCACTGAAAACTCTCCGAAGCACACATGCCGTAAAGAAGACAATGTATGGAATTTTCTGTGGTTAACATTACTTCTCAGTTATGGCGGGGGGGGGGGGGGGGGGGGGAAAAAAAAAAAAAACCCCC
>JANEXQ010023470.1:0-18169 GCA_026283885.1 Poicephalus gulielmi | reverse complement strand
CCCATCCCTCCGGGAGCCGAGGGAGGAGGTGGGGGGGCAGTGAGTGGGCTGCGTGGCAGGCCTTAAACCACGACAGCAGGCCTGAGGAGTACTGACAACACCTGAATTTCGTATGCTCTGTGGTTTTTCTTTTTGTTGAAAGAGCAGGATATCAGTAAAGCATTTCTCCCAAGGACTATATGCTGAATATTCTCTTTGGTGTTTCTAATAAAGTCCATGGGCCTTGCCACAGTGTTCAAGGAATTCCTTACCCATATCTGTATATCTGGTCATGTTCCTACAGGGATTACAAGTTCTTACTCATCAAATGATATTTTAAATGCAACGTAATTTGCTGTTTCATGTTGAGGCTATCTAGCAAATCAGCAAAATCTCTGCTTACTTGCTATTGTGTTAATATTTTCTATTTTCCTTTAAAAGGTTGTCTGTTGCAATCTTCCCTTGAAATCAGGTTGCTTAACAGCTTAAAGTCTTTAAAACAGCATGTGCCTGTTTTGTTCTCTTGGACCATTTTATTTTTTCTACTAAGCAGTAATAGAACAAAACTAAAATACAAGATTTGGGGCTTTTAATGTTCACTCCTTAATTGTGCATCCTTTTGGTTGGGCTCAGCTATCTCTGGATTCCAGCATCAAATATTATGGCATTTATCTGTAAAACTCATTTGTCCTACACAACGCTCTCACTTGAGAAAGTCCCCAAACCAGAAACTTTTAATACTAGGTTCATTTATTTTCTGCGATCAAAGGGGAAAAAAACCCCATAGCTTCAGACCAGTAAGCAACTGCAACCTTTTCTATAGACCTCATTTATCTGATATTATCTGCATTGTGTATTGTACTGTGTAGGAACAGAAGGAAATCAGAAGGTGCCTGCAATGCTTGTAATGTCAGTCAGCCCTCTCCAGATCAAAAATTAATTGTGCACCCACCATGAGCAAGTGAGCAGGTTGGAGCACTCATAATGTTGTGCTCTGTCAGGTTATTAGGTTTTCACCTCAGGAAGTTCAGCTTCAAATACCACGTAACCTGCCCTAACTGGTCACTCTGGCACATGTATGCAATATACAGGAAAAGTTAATAAAAGTACATCAGGCACCCCCACTGACAGCTATTTAATTACCAATCATTTGCTGCTCACACAGAGGAACAGTGTGTTGTCCTCTTGGGTGCTTCATTAGTACCATCCAATTTTGGCTATGTCAAGGTTTATTTTGTGGTCAGTCCTTTAAAAACAGAAAAATCAAATACAATAAAAATATAACCTGCAGTGTTTTAACTGTCAGGGTAGCAAATATTGCTCTGCTGAAATCAGCCCTTCCAGCCCCGTTTTCACATGCTGTAGTTTTCTTGTTTCAAACTACTGTGAGAATAAGAAGGAAATTTAAGAAGAAAAAATAAAATTCAGGTTGTATTGTTCTTCCACAGTGCTATGCCCAGGGCTTTCTGCTGCTCTGTCACACAGACCTGCAGGGGATTCCAGGTATGCTCAAAGGATTAATCCCTCTCCTCTCATCCACAGCACAGCTCACCAATTTATTTGGTCCTTCAGTCAACCTGAAGGTTAGTGAGCACTGAAAAAGCACTACAGAAATGCAGTGTTTGCAGCTGATTTAAGGTGGGAGAGCTGTGATGTGGGGTGTCTTTCTCTTCCCTTAATTTAGGTCTCCATTCTGGCCAGTGCTGTTTAAGTATCCAGATCCCATCCTGTGTTCAGAAGGAATGGGATTAAAGCGAGGGACTCCTTAAATAAATCTCATCAGAGCTCTTAGCAGATTCTTGGGCCTTTTCTGCTATCACAGTTTCTGATTTTCCTTGCTCAGTGTGATAATTGCAACAGCTCCTGGATTTATACACAGGAAGGGGATTAACACGCACACGCTATCCTTCAGAAGGTGCAATTTATGTTTATCTTCCTCCTGCTGCTAGTCCCATCTACTGATTTCCAGCTGCTGCCTTTTTACCTAAGCCTTGCTGCAAAGGGAGATTTAGTCAAATAAAAGGTCCACACCTGTTCCCTTAGGAATGGTTCAAGCTTCTTTAAATCTCCTTCAAAAACAGGGCTGCAGCTCTGTGCTGGAGCCAGGATCATCTCACTATTCATTCCACCTGGTCAGTCTTGCTTTTCATGTTATGGTCGCTTCAAAAAGATGGCAGCCCCAAGCAAACTGGGCACTTCATCTCTAGGAATGCATCTGTTCTGAGCTGCCTGTTTAGACTGAACTTTGCTGTGAAGAAGTTGGGTGGACAGTAATGAATGTTGTTTTCCAGGACATCCCATATGCTACTGCAATACCTGCTAAGCACTGGGAGCTCCAGGTTTTTATTGTGTTTTATTGAATAGCTGACCCTTCATTTTTGTTGCATCAAGTTGTTTACTGGGTAGTTGCTGTGTGTTGTCAGCCAGTCCAGGTCACCAGTGGCTTCAGCTGGGTTTACTGACTCTTTTATCTTGCCATATTTCTAGCCAAGCCCTGTGACTAATCATGGTATTTTGTGGTGGTCAAAGCACAGTAAGCTCAGGCTTTGTACTGTATGCAGGGGCTCTGCTGTCAGTGACTATTTTAGGACTTTCTTCCCAGAGGCTCTACAACAAGTTTCAGTGCTCTCTTGAAAGGTGCAGCCATCCAAGCTGGAGAATGCTCAGGTTAGTATTCCTTTCTGTGAGCTAGCTCCAGGACATGGAAAATGTCCTTTGGAAAACAATCATGCTTGGGATTGCTGCTGTTCCATACAGCTGTTGCTGTGCACAAGCAGTAACCTTTTGCATCTTGTTGAGCTATTTCACAGTTCAGAAATGTACAGAACAGACAATGCTGTAGCACTGCTGGTTCCATGCTCTTCTGTTGCTTGTTTTTGCTCAAGATCACTTAACAGAAGTGATTCTTTGGCTGGCTTATTCTCTCAGCTAGTTTAGAATCCGGACATGCCCAATGCTAAGTATTCACTTTAGGTATTTTAGTTCTGTTTGGTGAGGTTTCTGGCACCAGTGCTGATACGCATATGTAGCTGTAATTAAGTGGGTATCATGAGGTAAATTTATTTGTATAATCCAGAGGAAAGTTATTAAGAAGCAGTTTTATACCCTGCGTTTTTGCATTAAGAATGTGGACTTACTGAAGCAAAGTGTCTGTGGGAACATACTGATTTTTTAAGAGTAATTTCTTGGATGCCATTCTGATTAAACCTGGAGAGGTGGCTCAACCTCCTGAGTAAAGAGCTGCTGGTATTTCAGGTGAAAGTCTTGGGTTCAGTTTCCTCTTCAAGATCAGCAGACCAGGCCCTTGAATACAGATTCTTTGTACACAAAAAGTATTCTAATCATATTGTGACTGCTGGGAAGACACCAACCTTTTATGATCTGGTTTGGAAGAACTGGTTTGGAAGAACTTGTGCTTTTCCTAACACAGACTGAGACAAAGATGTTCTCACGTCTCAAATATTTGTGCAGAGAGAAGCATTTTCCTGTTGTGGTGTAGTGTAGACTTTACAGTAGATAAATGTAAAGATATTGCAATGGTTTTTACAAACTCTAAAATACAAATCCTTATCTTTCTTATTTCATACTTTTACAACCCAAACCTCAGCTTTTAAAGAAAAGCTTTGCTTGTTACTGCGGCAGCAACAACTAAATCTTGTAATACGGCCTAAAAATCATCCATACAAAGCTCCAAGAACTAGGTTGGAGAGTTCATTGCACCTTTTATGCTCAAATGTAGCATTATTGATTAAGAACACTTCTTTGAAAAGATTTTTTTCCATACTTCCATATTTTATTGCCCAGATAGTCAGATCTACTTTCAAAAATCAGTGGCTTTGAACTCCACTTATCGGTATAAACTCATTACCTGAATTAATCTGGGTCTGTAGCAAATAAGAAAGGTATATCCAGTATTATATTCCTGGAAGTATTTCCAATCTTACTTTGGCAAAAGTGTTTTTAGTGGCGTAAAATCTTGTTTTAATCTTCTTGCAATTGAGATGGGAAGAACAGTTTATATAATACCTATGCTATATCTGCTAACATGCGAAAACTACTTTAAAAGTATATCTATAGCTGATGTTATTACTGGCATGTATATGCTAAAGGAATAGAATATGTATACCTTACAGATGTAATTAGGCACCTACCCTTCCCCCCCCATCTTTCATGATGAAAGTAAATTCTAATTTCTTTTCTACCTCTTTTCCCAAATTCAACCTGGCAGGCAGAGATTCACCACAGGAAATAATGCCAAGTGCTTTCTCTGGAGATTCCTTTGCCTTGGCTGCTGACTTGCAATTGGGTTCTTTTTATCCCTAGTTTAAAGTCTGATTGAAAAAAGCCATTCATTTGTAGTTTGCTAAATTTAAGTAGAAAAAATGCAAAGGGGGGGGGGGAAAGCACTATCCAAATCAAGCTATTGAATTTCACTGATTTAAGAAATTGCAGCATCTTTTTGAGATATCTGCACTCATAGTTCTTATGGAAGCAACAACCGCTTCAGTCAAGCCAGCTGTCAGGTTTAGTGAAGCTGAGCAGTGTATTACCCTTCCTGCCCAGTGGCATGCTAGTAACTTCAGAGCTCTGCCAAAGATCACGTATAAATGGTACCTTGTTAAAGTGTTACATTCACATCTAGAGATATTAGAATCTCTCAGTACCTAGAAGTTTACAACAGCCAGTTCAACTACTTGCATAAAACTTAGCACAAAGGTGTTGGTGCAGCTGCTAATATATTGAGTTTGAAACTAAGAAATAGTCAAATGTAGTTGTGCTCTGCATCCTAGTTACTCTTCTTCCTTCCAACTAAGCAACTATAGAAACAAAAATGTTTATTCGAGCTTTTTAGTAAGGTAGGTCATGAAAGCAGCCACGATGATGTAATCTTGACTGTGAACTGGAACAAACACTTGTGCTTTCCAGGTGCCCATCTATTTGGTGACTGTGGCAAAGCCTCCAAAGATGGACAGGATGATGTTCACCACAGCCTTTTTTCGTGGGGAATACAGCATCCCAGAAGGCTCTTTCCTATGCAAGCAGAGGCCAGTGAACTCTAGCAGGAGTCCAAATTGCTACCTTCTAGGGTAATCATGAATATTAAATCACACTTTAAAATGATTATGTGAAAGTTGCCCCACCTTACCAAGTGAATGAGCTTTTCCCCTGTGTTCAGTCTCTTTGAGTGAAATAGATTTGTAAGAGTGTTTTAGTTTTGTTAGTACCAAACAACACAGAAGAAATGAACTCAAGAAAAGTGAGCACAGGTCAGTGAGCAAACTGAATTGTCATCTGCCTGCATGAAACAGAATTGATGGCTACGTCTTAATCAGCAGTGAGGCTGGGGAGTCGGAAAAACCTTTCTCAGCCCATTTTTTCTGCTGCATGGGCTAAGGGACTTCCTGGGTGCTGGCATGAAGCATGCTCATGGCAAATGGCTCCTCAGGAACAGCCACTGCTCCTTGGCTTGTCCAGTCCTTGTAGAACCACTTCGCACAGTGAAAGGAAATAATTTTTATTTTCACTTTTATGTTCTCTAACAGACATCAAAAGTGATTTCCTGAGATTAGTGCGGTATAAAATTTTAACTGGCTTTGTATAACCTTGTTCTTTTTAGACAGGAAGGATTTTTTTCTCCTCTATACTATAATGTGCTTTGGCAAAAGCAGTCTTATTCTTTTATCAGCGGCAGCTTGGGATGGGCATAATATTTATAAATGATGCCATGAACAAGTTATGCAAATCACCCAAATGAGAACCAGTAAGCTTTTATATCCTGCCAAACAATCGTGTATTGTAGAAATGCCACATTTTACAGTCAATTTGAGAAATGTTTTAGAGACTTTAAAACATTAGTGCCCTATTTTTCATATTGCTCAACATACACAACAGCATTCATTAGTACCATGAGTCCAACAATAGAACCTTTGGAATACGAGGATAAAAATAACTGTAATAGATTTTTAGAAACCTAAGTGACTTTGAAGAGCTTCTTGGAACTCCATAATACTGTCAATTTTTTTAAAGATCTTGTCTAAAATTGAAAACCTGTATGACTGTGAAGAGGCAATCTGTGCCTTTCTGCTAGTATAAAAATACCATTTCTTAGTGCATGTAAATGAGCCATTATAAAATAAATCAGCAGAAAGTAATGGATTCTCTTAACATATTAAGCTCTACAAAGGGCTCATCTACACTGCAGAATTTACTAGTGTCTGAACTGAGCTGAGGATTGGTGTCATTCAGCAGGGCTACATTCACTGTGATTTTTAACATTGTTCCACATCCCTTTGGTGGTGTCCTGAAGGGCATCCGTGTTAGGAAGTTCTGGCTATCCAGAGTAGGGCTCCTGGGAGCTATGTATCCAAGGGAGATTTGCGACATCTCTGCCTTTCCTAACTCACTAAGGAGCTACTTCTGTAAGGCCAGCAGAGCTACTTCAGCTTGTCAGCTTCTGCACTGTCACTAGTTCATTTTTGAGTGACTTACCTAAATTTGACAACACTCCTGAATTCCTTGTAAGCTTTTATTTTTCCAGCTCACAAGGGGCATGTGGATTCTTAAACAGAACAAGGGAACCTTGGAGAGAAAACTGCTAATCCCAACAGTAATCCACGCAACTATCCTCCCCAAGTCACAGGAAGAAACAAAGGGACATCTTCGGGTGAAATAAACAGCAGCAAATATTGACTTGATAGGTAATGGCAAATTTGTGAGAACTGCAAAATAATGACTTAAAAAGGAAAAATGTATTTCCACTGGATTGTTTTCCAAGCAAAAATGTTTTCATGCCATAGTACACCTGAAATCCTTCCAGCAGCTTTCCACCTCCCTGCTAAAGAGCTAGTAGAAAGGGCTTATAATTGTAAATCTCTTTAAAGTCTTCACTTTCCTGACAGACTTTACTTAAAAGGTTAGAGTAGCACTACTTCTTTTCTGTCTGCTGTCCTGCTCAGGTTTGCGTCCTGCGCTCCATGCCCCTGTTTTGTGCAAGGCTGGCAGTGTGTGTCTGCTTTAGCAGTGAACTCTTTACTGCCGGGTAAGGGCAGGGTTGGAGGTTTTCTAACCTTGATTTTTGCAGTGCGTTTTTTGTTGTTGATGTGTAAAATGATTTTGTTTTGATTAAAACCATGACAGAGGCAACTGTGCTGAATTTCTGGGATGGACGAAGCCCTGGCCAGGCCCTGCCAGCACTGGGAATGAGGTGATATAAGAAAAGCAGGGGAGGGCAGGGGGTGACATCTGGGAGGTAAAAAGCACTGCACAGGGTTAAATATGAGGTAGAGAAGAGGCAGTGAGGGATGCCCATCCACACAGTAAAACCAGTCTGAGTTGAAACTCAGAAATGAGTTTGATGAGCTGGGGCATAGGCACAGTTAATGGGCGAGGAGACCAGAGGCGGCAGTCTTGGGTGTGGAGGCCTGAGGTGAGGCTGTCCCATTCCAGAACCTTCTCCTCATCGCAGGGTAACAGAGTCCTGTGAGAGGTTGCCGGGCTCCCAGAGGAGATGTTTGCAGGGAGAAGACACTGTTGAGGACACGCATTTGAGGTGAGCTTCCCAGTTGGGTCAAAGTGCACTTCAGCTTGTGGCACTGAGAGGGTTAGTGAGGCCTGGTGAGGTGGTGCTGGTGTTTCAGTTTCCTTAATTTAACTGAGATGTAAAAGTTACCATGTTTTGCTCCCCTGAGGAGAGTACAGCCCTGAGTGCTGCTGGTTACGGGCCGAGGGCATCGTGCTGCCTCAGGAGGCAAGTACAGGTCATTTTTGGTGAAAACATGCATTCGGAATGATCATTTCCTACACAAAATACATTCAGTATCATGTGCTACTACACAAAGATACATAAAACTGTACCTCCCTGTACCCTGAGGAACCACGAGGCCTCTCTAGCTATGTCTTTTCCCTGCACTTTTCCCTGTGTTACAGCACAGGGGTGTCTGGTGCTCTGTGTCCAGCCTGAAATCCATTGCACCACCTCCTGTCCGGAATGCCAGCAACAGGCACGGGTTTGCAATAATTTAGTTTGTTAGGCCAAAATGTTGGGACTGAATATAAACGTTATCACTGCTATGAAGCACCCTACAAGTTTTTGGCATTGGGAAAGTAACTATTACACTTGGTTCCGCTGGTGATGCTATATTATGAACTACTTCACCAGTGCTATGGCACGTGCAGTTCCAGAGACAGGAAGGGATGATGAATGGGTAATATGTGGCCTGCTTTCTGCTTCTGTTGATAAGTGACCGATAAAGCTGACAAATAGCTAGATTAAGTAAACGGAGCCTACATAACTCATTCAAAGTGAATAACTGTTTACAAATTATTGTTATCTGCAACATTTTCAGTTAGGAATGATAGATCCCACTCAAGTGTAGAAATAACAGGCCAGTGATTATGTGTATCAGGTATGTGAACAGTAAAATTGGCCATCTGACAGTGCTCATCCTCAGGATAGGAACTGGCAAGAAACAGAAGAGAAACAAATGCTGTCTGGACCAAGAGCAGCAATTTTTGACTCCAGCAAAAAACAAGAATCTGAATACAATAGAGGCTTCAGGATTTGGCTCCTAAATACGATCAGAATAATTTGCAGGCTCTCTTAGAAGCTATTGTAACTAGTTACTACTCAAGGACCAATTTCTATCTCAGTCCCATGAGTAGTGTTTGCAGAAAATGTAGAATGTGTATCTTTTTATTAGGGCAGGAAGAAATGCCTGCTAATATAATACTCCTGCATTTCATAATTCACTGTAGGATGAGAATGGGATTTCAGAGCTGTTCGTGTTTTGATCTCATGTTTCCCTGGCCAAAGTAAAAAGCTGTGTACAAACAATGTTAAGTTAAACAGACTTAGTTCATCAATGGCTGTGTCGTATTTGTACCACATGTGCAATGAGGGGGAGGGTTCATGCTCAGCTCTGCATGATCAAGTGCTTGCTTTTAATTTATCGAGTCGTCTCTGCAATATCCTGATAACAAAACATGGCTTCAGATTCCTGAGATAACATTGAGTGCCAATTGCACATCACAGAGAAAATAACTTGGCTGGCAATAGCCTAGATTGATCCACAAAGTAAGAGGTTATAAACTGTAATGGAAGTGCTGACACAACCAAATGAGATAATACACTCCAGTACAGCTATCAGCGCAGATGGAACATGCGGCTCTGAAGTGTCTCTATGTGGCCTGACCACTCGTACTGGAGTAGAGCTATCAACGCAGGGGAATTAAGGTGATGCATGAGAGCTCAGTGGGTCTGGGTGCTCTCCCTCTTGGGGGTTTGGCACCCTCTGCTGTCCAGTTTTTGAACAAAAAACCCCAGAAATCGGACTATACTGGGGTCATAAAAGAGCGAAGGAAACTCTGAAATCAGCAATTTTGGAAATCAAACCCACACACTCTTTCTTGCTGCAGCAAACTGCAAATGTTTTTGGTTTTGTGGTTCAGTTGTTTTGGTTTTTTGATTTGGGTTTTTTGTTGTTGTTTTTTTTTTGGTTGTGTGTTTTGGTTTTTTTCTTCATAATAGTAATTCCATAATTGCATTGATTCTGTTTCTCATAAATAAGATGACCAAGTCTCGGCTTCTAGTCTCTCCATAAGGCTTCCTGAGCATCCATGTTGAGTGTAAACAAAGCACAAAGGCTCTGGTCCTGGAGGGGTCTCAGGTATGCTGAGACATGGAAAGGCTTCTACTGCCTCAGCACTGTCTCTGAACAATTGTCATGGAGTTGAAACAACCCTACCGCCATGGAAATGCAGTGGAAACAAGCGGGTTCATACCTAACATCTGGCATGACTGCTCTCACTACGTGAGCATCTTGTGCTGCAGCTGATGGCACAGAAAACTGTGTAGGGCACTGTATGCATGTTTTAGCTATTTAGCTAAATGTTTATTCACTCTAGGCTTTTTTGAAACAATTAACAAATGCTTTCCTTGACAGTGAGATGCAGAGCTTCACTGCTGTAACAGGAACACAAAGGGGCACCTGGCTCTGCAGTAAGGGGAATTTAAACCTGACAACTCCAGAAAACAGGATGCTTTTTTCTATTGTGTAACTAGCTCCTTTGAATACCTCCTATATTTGACAGACAAGTTGAAAAATATTTCTAGAGTAGGCATAGCAGCCTGTAGGAAACAGCCTTTGTTTGTTCCTTATGCATTTTGCTTTTTGGATATGCAGTTGCACACTGTATTCAAGATAAAACCAGGAATTTATCAACCAGATCTGCAACACACACAGCAGCAGTCTTCTGTTAATAGGATACCAGGAAACCAAGGCTGTGCTTTCCAATAGAGGTCCTTCAGTGTCTTCAATTATTAATGGTTTCAGTTATGGCTTTACCAGTTTTGAATTATCAGTGGCTTCAAGTATGAAATCAATGTTGGCTTGACAAGAATAGGACAAAGCACCCTTCTTCTGAGGGCACAGAGACAGTTAGATCCTGACAAACGCTGCTTCATTCCTTCCCAGGTTAGCTCATGTTCTGAGTCATGTTCCTCCGGCAGTTTGTCTGAAGTCCAGAAGATACGTATGTATATATTGCCTTGGTTGCATGGTTTTCATACATGGTGGGGAATGCCTCCCCCCATACAAGCAGGGGTGTAGCAACACGTTGCCCTGAGTGCCCTGGAGCTGTGTGGTTCTTGTGGCACCAAGTTAAACTGGAGGCTGTTCTCTGCCAAAGCTGGCTGCCTATGCCCGCTCATGTCTGCTGTGTTCCTAGGGAAAAATAATTTAGAGAATGCAGCTATAGGCTAAATTGCCATTCATTTCTCTCATGTTTCACTTCATTCCAGCAGTCTCCACTTCGCTTCGTTAACAGAGCATAAGTAAACGAACTTACTAATCAACTGCTTTTTTTGTTTCCATACCCACTCTGCTTCTTCCCACATCTTCTCAGACCTGGGAGGATATCTAAAGACTCCAAATGTTCATACTCATTTCTATTATAAGCAGAAGAAAATACACTGATTCTAAGAAATTTCACTTTTGGAAATAGCTTTGGTTTTCTGCTGCAACAACCATGATCTTCTAAGTAGACTGTAGCTCTTCACATCAGTTTCAATAGGAAATAAAATGGAGGAAGTGCAGAAGGCAGCACTGGCATGATTTGCATATAGTCTTTGAAAACAAGCATTGGAGAGTGGCAACTGAAAACCAGCTTTAGATTAAGCTCTTACTGCAAATGTGCTCAAGTCAAAGAAAGAAAACATCACCTTGTAGGAAAAAGAAACCCTCACTGTAGCATATGTCTGGGTGGGGGAGAAAGAAACCATGCTATTAGAAAGGACAGAGAATTAGATAGAAGCCTGAGTGGTGGGGAAAAGCTAAATAAACCCCAGAATCCTTATTTGAGATCTCCAGTGAGTGGAAGCCATGGTGCCTAGTGCTGGCTGCACACAGGGCAGTTTGCTGCTGAGCTGTATATTCAACCACAGATTGGTTTCCCCAAGCATCAACCAAGACATTGTTTTTATTGATTTATTTTGCTATCTTCCCGCTGCAGTGATAGGATGATAAAAGAACCACCTGTGGGTATCCTAATATATCTAATGCCAGCAGATTTTCAGGTTGAATAAAAACAATAAATCTTTCCAGGCACAAAGGGGAAGCCATGAGGTAAGTTAATTTGGGAAACTAAAGAGCATGATTTAGGAATATTAGGTTTGTTAGAATGGATCAGTCTGGTCCTCCTGGTTTACTATCCTCTCTTCAGGGATAGTTCCTAATGGATGACACACAAGAAGACAAAATAAGCCCCGAAGTAGTTAACTGTTCAGTGACACTTCAAGGGACTGACCTGCTTTCTGACAGTGCAGCAGTAACTGTTACACCAGTAAGCACAGGGGCTGAGTCTCACTGTATTATGCATATTGCAAGTGCTCCAAAAATCAGGTGGCATTTCTTAAAGAACCCAGATGCTTATCACTGTGTCTATCATGGGATGCAGCCTGTATTTTTCCCTGCAGCAGTTCAGTTAGATTTGTTGTACAACTTCCTATTAAATTAAGGGAGAAAATGAATAAACATGTAAATCTGATCAACTGCTTAATATATTCACAAATAAAGGCTAAACCCGTAGCTAGTCAAAGAAGGTGTAGAGTCTAGCGCATAAGAGAACAAAGTTATCTTCCTCTGCACTTCTTCCAGTGGGTTTTCCTGTCTCCTCACTTCCATGAACAGGCTGAACTTGTCTTGTGAGGTGTTCCTAAAAATGCATATTAAGCCATCATGTTAACATAAGACTCCTCAGTTCTAATCTACTTCAAACCAGTAATTTTACACTCTTTTGAGCTTTCTGCTATTAAAAGCTTCCAGAGTAACACACCTCTGAGACTATATTACTCTGCTTTCCCCTGAACAGGTACAGCTTGGCTGAAGTTCCTTGCAAGTACTGCTTTGTTAATGTATCTCGGCCCTGGCCCATTCTTGGAGATGCATCTGAAAAGGTTAGTTTTGGTTTTATAGGAATTTCAGCTCCTGGTTTCTGTATCATATTTCTATTTCTAAATTTGGATTCCAACCTCAGGAATTCAGGCAATTTTCTTAATCTTGATCTTAGATGTTCTCATAATTAGGCTACAAGATGATATATACATGAGCACTGCTATATGGCTCAGAAATGCAGTTTCTTGCAGACAATTTGCAAATTGTCTAATATACTTTTACACTTCTTCAGATTACTTAAGGGAACGTAAATAAAGACTCAGTGTATCTGCTTTAATCTATGGCCCTGGAACCCCAAATAATATTGGTTCTGGTTGCCTCTATAGTAGAGTCAAGGCAGTAATACACACATGCCAAGTTCAGGCCTGCACCCTTCTCAGACACAGGAAAAAAATCAAATTGAAGAGAAGATATAAGAGCTCAGGAGATATTTCCAAGAAAGCCAATAAAAGAGAAAAGCTAGAAACTGACACTCACCAATAACAGGATTCTTAAAGCCTCAAATTCGATAAACCCACAAACCAAAAGAAATTAGGAAGGCATTTCCACTTCAGGATGGCATGCTATGGAATTTAACAAGATTCATAGGTATTAAAAAGTAATGGCATAAATTGGTTATTTAAAGTCAATATTGATTTGTTGCCAGATTCTGCATATCGACAATTGCACTTGAGTGTCCATTTACTTTGCTCAGAAATAAATATTCCTGCCCAGCTGCATGTGTTAGTTGGAAGAGAATCAGTTTTCACCACTGGCAAAGGGACAGGTTGTTATCTCAAGCCACATGGTTCATTGATTTATCAGCAGTGGTGTAAATACAGAAATTTATAGGGATGCTGTCAAGATCATTTATTTAAAAGCTTTTTTTTTGGAAGAAGGATGATAGCATGTGCCCAGGTAAGAATGTGAGAGACTTTCTGAGTATCTGGACTTACTGGTTGAGGTAAATTGTCTCTATTGGAGGTTTCTGGCTGGCAGAGTTAATTTATTTGTACCAAAGTATTTCATGATGCAGGGAGATTATTATTGGAGGTTTAATTATTGTTTTGATCAGAGCTTCTATATGGGTGGTAGTACTCCTAACAAGATAATCATACTTTTTCATCTGTTAATGAGTCTTTGGAGTATTCCCAGTGCAGTTTTAAGCATTAGTCGTTTTCCCGCTCTTGATTTAATTTCTGTGTTTCATTCGGCTTGTATAATGAAACGAGACAGGCTGCTTTACTGCTCTTTATAATCCTAATCTGGTTTCCTGGTCTTGCGGCTTGGGCTGATCAGGATTTTCTAAACCTACATAAACATTTCTAATCTGGGGAGAAAAATCACTTTGCCCATAAACTGAAACAAATAAATTGGATATTTGCTCTTAGGTAAATTACAATATTGGTTTTGCACAATTGCATTGTGGTATCTAAACTTTATCATAAAAAGCATGTTCTCTGCCTCTCTTTTCCATCTGTATCTCTTTAAAAAAAACCCAAACATTCTCTGTATCTCTTCCTGCCAATAGCTGCTAATCAGTATTGGCAGGATCATAGTCCAATACAGAAAAATACAATATGGGCAGTATTTGCAAGCGAATCTTAGCAAGGCTCTGTCCTTACTGAAGTTGAGTGTACTCCAGTACTGGGTGTGGATGACAACTGTCCTGTATAAATGTTAAGTTAAATTGTGTGAGAAGCTGGAAAGTGGATAGAAATATTAAAAAGGAGAACCATAAAAGAGCGAAGTTAATATATATAGATAGAGGGGCTTTGCTTTTCTATAGAGATAAATATTCTTCTTGTAGCATCTTGTATTACAAAGTGTTGATATACTCAACTTTTCACTGTTTTGTGACCATACTTGCTCTCCCTCTATTTCGGTTTTTTTATTTCTGAGTTTATTGGGCCTGGAGCTTATTGTTTTGAAGTCAGTATTGGTTCAGTTAAAGTAGTTTGCATACAGAGATGGCCCACACTGCAGAAATGTGAGAGCCATGAGGGACCTGAAAAAGCAAGTGGTGTCTGAATGTTCGTACATGCTGCCTGCCACAAGCACAAGTAATATTTCAGTCGTCTATGTTATTCATCAGGTGACTGCTACAGAAATTGTACTGGGAGATGGTGATAATTAAGAAACTCCTCCTTGTCCTCTGGAATGTTCTCATCTTCTTGGTGTAATGGAAAAATAATGTAGACACTGACACATGTATTAGAATACAATCCCCTTCATTTGCCTGTTGTGCTAACATCACTTGTTGACTGAACATCTCACAGAAACTGGAGTAATTCTAAACCCTGCAGAAGTGCAAAGTGAACATTACTCAGTGAAATTGGAAGGAAGGTGGAAGGTGGGTGTCCCATGCTGTGGGGACCAGTTTACAAATGCTTTCTTCTGCTGCTGCCAGCCAACCATCTAACTAAAGGCCCTGTAGCCTTTTTTGGCACTTATTTAAATGACTGATAATGGAGCTGCGTGGGCCCTGAGGCCTTCTTGTGCCAAGTCAGGAGTCTCGAAGCAGAAACAGGCAGGTGGGGAAGGAAGCCACTTGGATCTCAGTTTCTTCCTCCTGTCCTACAGCTGAACCTGATCAAGCATATCTGCATGCCTACAAAATGCCTTTTAAAGACAGCTGTCCTGAATATTTGAAACAAAAGAAAGCATTGCCTCAATACTATTAACATCCCCAGTATCCACACCTTAAGCTACCAGCACATCTAGCACAGGCTGCTACCAGCAGGAGCATCTTTAACAAGCTGCCTGAAGGAGGCGGATGGTCTGGATTGCATTTACCTTGTGTGCTATCGACATGCTCCTGCAACAGCAAAGGGAGGAATCCAAGAGGGCTCTTCCTTCATGTCTGTATTATAGCTCCTTTGGGGGTGCACAGATTGTCTTTCATGGAGCTGTCAGCTAAGCCTTCCATCAACTTTAAAACCAACATAATTTTCAGACAAAACAAAGTCTGAAAACAGGAAGAGCAAAGCAGAAGTCCAGGGATGTCACTCAGTCACCCACAGGAGGTTTTGTTCTGGGTTAGAGTTAGTCTGATTCACTGACCACAGAGATGGCAACTGCAAATACATCAACATATGTCTCTGGTTATTATCCCAAAAGTATGAGCTGTACATTGATGCCCATGGGAACAGTGGAAAGCACTGAATGCTAGAAAGTCTTTCGCAGTTTTTGTTCTTTAGTGTAAGAAAACACTGTATATTTTGGAATAAGACATGCAGTTCTAAGCTAACAGCTAAACATCATCAGCATTTGCTGAAAAAGTCCCTGTAGTCAGGGAAAACTTAATGAGCTCAAACCACTGTGTTGAGTTCCCTGTGGAGTAGAGAATTAGACAGACTTGGTTTGGTCTCAGCTCCCCCTTGGGCATCCTGGGGCATGTGGGTTTGCCCTGCTGCTCTGGTAGTGCTCCCACAAACACCCACCTTTGCCCCATTAAGGGGCTGGGTTGCAGATGAGGGTGGTGAAGGGTACCAGGATTTCAGAAGCATTCTTGGATTCCCCACTTAAGATCCAAATAGTAATTCTATTAAGACCAGTATATGGTACTCATATGTCTATATTAGGTCCAATCTCACTATCTTTCCCCACATAAGATACAAACAGTAATTCCAGAAAGAATACTCAAGCAAATCTACTCTGGAAGTAGGACAAAATCTTTAACCAACTTACATCTAATTCAGATTAACATATCTTAAAATCTTAAAGCAATTGCCTCTGTATTTTGCTCCCACTGACACTTGCAATGTTCCTGTAACTGAATTATGTCCACCTCACTGAAGGGGGATGCTCTGCTCCATGAGTTACATTTAAGTATAAGCCCAGGAAAACTTAGCTTCCAAACAAGCTTTCCTTAAAATGAGGGAATGACAGAAGGAAAAGATGGTGTGATGCTAACAATACACGACTTATTGATTTGAGTACCAAGGGGTTTAGAGAAACTTTAGAATTCCTCTTTAATCACTTCATGTAAACAAGAAAAATCAGTTTTAATTATTAGGAGGCTGATGATGTTAAGATGCATCGATTGTTTCGCATGAAGCACGAGCTTGTAGGAAGCAGGTGAACTGCTGTGGTTCAGTGTGTTGCCAGCTGTACCTTTGCCTGAAGAAGTGGAGTGTACTCAGAAATTTGTGGTCAGAAGTTTGCCAGAGAGAGGCTCAGGAGCAGGCTGCTTTCCAGGAACCAGTGTGTTTGCCACCCTTCTGACATGGGCAAAGGTGTGGATGGGCTGCTGCCATGGATGAGGGGAAACCTCGGAGCAGGCTGGATGGTAAATCATCTTAAAAATAGGACAAGACACATTTTTTAAGGCATAGTACCTTCTTAAAGTGCACTAGCAGAATGGCTGAGGATAATCTATTGCATGGTGTACCAGAAATGGGATGGAATGTAATAGCAAGAAGTCATGCACTTAAAGATTAATTAGAATAACTGCAAGTAAGCTCAAGGGTTCATCAAATGTGAGATTATGAGGAGAGGAATCCATTATTGGTTGTAGGGTAACTATGATGCCACTGTAATGTGGTCTTAAAAATGCTAATGTATTCTGGGATGCATTGAGTGAGGTATTTTCAGTAGACAGTGAGGTATTAATATAATTGTTCAGACCTTGTTTAGAACAGCGCATGCGGGGTAGAAAGCATAGAGGACATTGGAAGACTGGGAAACATATTTAAAGAGAAGATTAAAAACACAGCAGAAAGACTGAGAGATGATCTAACTGCTATTTATAGGGACATTTTAGGTAAATATCAGTGAGGTAAAATTATTTGAAGGATAATAATGATAAGGAACAAATGGCTATAAATTAGATTGGAAGTTAGAAATTTCCTGGTTTCACAAGAGGGGATGCTTGGGGAGCCTTGAGGACAGAAACAAGGCACTGAGGGCACAGCGAAGTTATCCAGATCGTCTTCCAGTCTTCAACTGGCGTTAAGCATCTCGTGCGTTGCCGTTCTTGCAGAGGGGATATAAAGAGATGTAATCCCCGTGGGGATGACGTGTGTGTGTGGTGTGTGAGCCCTGTGTCTCGAGACATTCACTGACACAGGGGAATGTCCAGAAAGGAAGATTCAACCTCCTCCAAAACATCACGGCGACAAAGGCAGTGTATCATGAGGTTGGCCACTTCAGCGTTTTGCAAATAGCTACCCCGCTGTGACTGACAACTACTATGATACAGAAGTCAGTGCGCAGTGGCAAACCGGACCCTTCAGGCGTTCCAGTGCAGATCATGTCTGGTTTTCTACACTGTCTTCCCCTGTTGTAGGTACTAAAAGCTAATTTTCAGGCTCACCCTAACGCTTTGGAGGAGCTGGTTTCTTGCTTTTGCCAGTGTGAGAGCTCTGCCATGCCCGGGTTTTGGTGTTTCCTCCTGTTGCACACGGGTTTGGGGTTTTGCAGGACGGGTCCCCAGTTTTTCGCAGCTCTTGTTGCGGGAGGGGGCGGCTGCCGTCACTCACGGGGAGTGCAGGGACGTTCCTGCGGACCCACGGCGGCGAGACGCGTGGCCGGGGCGGCAGGGGGTGGCGCTGGGTGACCCGCCGGTGCCTCCCGGGGTTCGGCGGAGGCTTCAGAGCCGGTTGGCTCAAGAGCCGGTTGCACCCGCATCACCGTGGCGAGACCCCCCTCTAGCGGATGGCCCGGGCCTCGCCACGCCTCGGCGGGAGGGCAGCGGGCGGGCCGGGAAGCGGAACCGCGGCGAGAAGCCCTCCGGAGCCGGCGGGACCGTCCTCGGCCGG
>JANEXQ010023469.1:0-27574 GCA_026283885.1 Poicephalus gulielmi | reverse complement strand
CCTCGTGGCCCTCCTCTGGACTTGTTCCAACACTTCCATGTCCTTTTTATGTTGAGGACACCAGAACTGCACACAATCCTCCAAGTGAGGTCTCATGAGAGCAGAGGAGAGGGGCAGGATCACCTCCGTAGACCTGCTGGTCACTCTCCTTTTGATGCGGCCCAGGATACGGTTGGCTTTCTGGGCTGCAAGCGCACACTGTCAGCTCATGTGTTATAGAATCATAGAATTATAGAATAGTTAGTGTTGGGAAGGACGAAGATCATCTAGTCCCAACCCCTCCTGCCATAGGCAGGGACACCTCACCCTAGACCATGTCACCCAAGGCTCTGTTCAACCTGGCCTTGAACACTGTCAGGGATGGAGCATTTGCCACTTCTTTGGGCAGCATGTTCTAGTGACTGACCACCCTCACAGTAAAGAACTTTTTCCTTATATCTAAGCTGAATTCCCCTGTTTTGGTTTAAACCCATTACCCATTGTCCTATCACTTTAGTATCAGTTTGGATGTTATAAATAGTGTATAGGAGAAGCAGACAGACTTTGGTTACACAGTTTCTTCTGTATGGATCCCAGCAATTTATTTTTTTGCCTTGACCTGATAAAAAATGTTTGAGAGCTCCACAGACTTCAGATTCACTGAGAATTAAATAAACCAGCTGCATTAGAACTATGACCTCATCAGCCTCCCACACATTTACTTTTGTGTTGTACTCATTTATATTGCATGCCTAATTAGTTGGGGGACTCGTCAATTACAAAACTAAACTACCAATGGATTTTCTTATGTTCTTAAAGATTTGGGAAAAGAAAAAGAATCAAAAAGAAAGGATTATGAATCAGAAACTTGCTGGAAGTGGTATAACCACGAGCCTTCATATTTAGAAATCATTGAGCTATCTTTTCAAGCCCATCAATGACTTTTCAGGCTAAGTTTCACAGCAAACCCAGATTTAGACTGCTGCTGAGGGATTTTTTTATTATTTATAGTTACCCTGATTACCCCTGAACCTCTGCTAACCTGGACTCCTGCTTAAGCTCCTTGTCGGATGATACAAATTTATTTCTAAGATTTGTTATTTCTATTTCACACAAACGTTTGCTGGGAACAGAGTTTTCATAACTCTATGAATATTAATTTTTCAAAGCCACTGACCTCTCAAGTGACAGAAGGGACACTTGTGTATAAAGTTATTAGTTTCTTCACTCTTGAAAATTTATTTTTGTATCTTTGATCTTTTTCAGGTTGCATCATTATGTGCATACAATTGTGTTTGCACCACATCCATCTGGAGAGTAGGACAGAACTGAAACCGGACTCCTTTCATCTTTTTGTCTCTGTTTTCTGGACTGTCAGCACAGCTCTTCAGAAGTCAGCAAATGTCCTGCATTTAAGAATCAAAGGAATTTGTTATTATATTCCTGTATTCCACTCTGTTCTCTTTGCAGTCAAAATGACACTAACTATAGCTTGAACTACAAGGGAAGTAGAAGTCTTCAAAGCACAGAGCTTCTGTAAGAGCTCCCTGACCCCATAAGCACACATGCCGAAAGAGGCATCTTGGAAGATGCTGCCAAGTGTTTCCATAACTCCAGAAGATCAATAGGTCAGAAGTTACAAAGAACTAATATGTTTGTTTTGCATAGGTCAGACAGTCTGAACACCAAAACTGATAATTAATATTTATTTCTGTTTCCTCTTTGTTTAGTGATAATGGGTGAATTGAAAACCAACCTACCCAGAAAACAATCTGGTTTGCAATACCTTTCGTAGACATATTTTGCCTTTTCTTGCATGTTTCCAACTTCACTCCTGCTGGATTTTATTAGAATTGGTTAAAGTCCATATTTCAGTTGTATTTCAAGTCACTCTTGGGAAGGCAACTGTGGAGGGAAGTTTGTTGTTTCTAAGTAAGTCCTGCTTGCTCTCCAGAAGTCCTTGAAATCAGTGTATGCTTTCAGTAGGCTCAACAAAGGGTGACTTTTCTCTCACACTGAGCACTGCATGGTGTATTCAGTAAACCCACAGCTTACACTGTTGTATTGCTGTACTGTTGAGCAGCCTCTAGTCTCGTGCCTCTACTTCAGGCAAACATGAATTCAGGTAAACAGTGTATATTACACTTGTTGGATTTTTCCAGGTAGCGTCAGCTTTCTCACTAGTCTCAGAATATTTTACTATACATCAGTACTACTTGGCCATATTTATTCACGTTGCTTCTGGGATTACACTGATTCTTGCTGCCCAGTATAACTGGAATTAAATGATTTGAGAATAATTGCAAATACTGCTTTCAAATGTCTAGTGACCTTTTTTCCTACATTGTACTTATTACAAATATCACTTGTTACATTGTTTTGGTCAGTCATTGCACATTTTTTTTGCCTTTCATGTAACTTTAGTTAATGTATATAGCTGTCATAAGTATCTGCCTGTGCGTTTACCTCTTCACCAAATATTCTCTTCACGAGCACAGAAACCAACTTGCTGAAATATTTGCCAAACATTCCCTTTCTTATTTTCTCTTGAAGTACCACTTCCAAAAAATTAGAAAGAACTGGAAGCAATCTATCAGGAAAATGAACCAAATGCACTTGGACAAAAAAAAAATCCTGTGATTGGAGACATTTGTATCAGATTGTTGGGGCTTTAGTTAGGTATCTAGGCAGATTACGTGTCCTAATAAAGCAGATAAAGCTGTGAGATTTTGAAGTAGCTCATTCAGATGACAATTTTTATTGGCATCTGCAGTGAATTATGTGGTATATCTCCTGAGCTAATGATGAACAGCACTTTCATGTACATAAACGAGGCGCTTTGGCAAAACAGACTCGTAACACATATTGGGATTTCAGAACATAGCATTAAAGTTTCATCTCTAACCACACTAAACCTACATTGCAGGATACTTTTCCAAAATACATATTGGTGTTATGTCCTGCATCCTCTGTGTGCAAGCCAAAAGTAAGTAATATTTTCCAATCTCATAGAAAGAAGAATCTTTTGAATAATCAAAGGAGATTTGTGAATAGTTAGTATTTCAGAGTTATTTCTAATCATGGGAGAACACTAAGAGTCTGTCAGGAAAAGTTGGCTTACTGTAATACAGAGACAAGGTAAAGATTCATACCTGATTTTAAATATGTATAAGAACAACTGTAGGTAAAATAGGAATTCAAATATTTCATGTATTATATTTTAGGGCACTCAAGCTCCTAGCCATTAGGTATAACAAGAAACTTCCCATTTAGCTGTAATACTGTTGCACTGTATAGAGTTTTCCACCTTTCTCTGAAGCATCTGGTATGGGTTTGTCGTGTCAAAATTCTACTTTAAGCATTGCTTTGGCTTATAATAATTTCTATCCTCCTGAAACTGGGACATTCTAATTATCTTTCAACATTACAGTACTGTGCTACTAAAACTACTTTAAACTATAATAACAGAAAAGAATCATAAGCCAAATGACTGTTTACAAGTTGACACAAATGACCTAATCTTTGCAAAGAGCCATAGTGGAGAAAGCGTGAAAAGTGTACTTCACAGAAGCATCCTTGGCAGAATAAGTGAGTTCACTGAAAAGGTTTAATGCATTTTAATGAAAGCCTGAATTGGATAACAGAACTCTAAGAAGTGTATCTTGTACTGAAAGAGTGAACAGAAAAGATCTCAGAAAATATAGTGCATATCTGGTATGTCACTGAACTCAGTTTAAAACAGCAAACATAATAAACAGAAATATCACAAGAAAATTCCTAAGCACAGCAAGCTAACCTCTGTAAGATTTTAATGGCTTTATCCCCTTGTATATGACCTGTGGTTTGAATGTATATCAATATTCTTCTAGCAGTTGCATGGGTCCATTAGCCAAATGCTATTCTTCATAACAAAACCATTATAAATATATGGCCTCAAAGTGCTTTTGGCCAGAGTCCAGCTGATCGTATATTTCAGCAAGCCATTTTGATGTAGGGAAAAAAGAAAGAAAAAAGGAAATCTTTTTCTGAGCATGTCATATCTCCAAATCTAATAATATGTAGCGGGACAGATTGGGCAGGTTTCTGTATTGTCCAAAAATTATAAGTTAAACCCAGGAGAGACTGTTTAATGTGTTTAGTGCTACTTGGCTTCAGCAGTATAAGAAACCTCTGATGTTAACCTCAATACTGCTATCTCAACAGCATTTAGTTTTTGCTATGGAAAGAGAAGTGAGATTTGAAATTCCCTACTGAAAGAAGAAATCCCTTGAGACATTGGAAACTAGAGACAAATACAAACAACTATTTTATAAAGTCTCATCAATAATGTTATTATTTTATTTTTATTTTATTTAAGTAAGAGAAATGAGAAAAATTATTGTCACATCACCCTTAAGTATACTGTGATTACAACAGTGTTTAAAGCAAAGCCAACACAGTTCATCAATACTTCGTCTCTGAGAACTGACCTTTCTTACAAAAATAAAGGGGAGGGCTGTCTCAAGCAGCATCTGCTATGGCACAAGCATAATTCAAGTGCTGTAAGGAGTAAAGTTAATGTTGGTAAAGCAAAAGGCCAAGGCCACATTTTCTTGACTATCACTTCCCAGATTTATTGTTGTGCCCTGGTGCAGATTTTTTAATTTTTACTTTATCTCAAAGTCTACATCTATAAACTAGGAATAATTTGCCTTAGCTGCCTTGTGCATCTATCTATTCAGTCTAATTAATT
Source organism: Poicephalus gulielmi (assembly GCA_026283885.1). NCBI lineage: Eukaryota > Metazoa > Chordata > Aves > Psittaciformes > Psittacidae > Poicephalus > Poicephalus gulielmi. Next base: position 22,863 of record JANEXQ010023469.1, on the reverse strand, counting down.
TTCACGGAGTACTCAGGGTACACAGAGATGAGTACTATCAGCAGAAACCTTCTCTGCCTAACTGATACTGTTTTGTCACTCACTATTGATTTGGTTTTCATTTCCATAGGAATCACATACAGTCAAACTGTTCAGCAAGTCTACCCAGAAGTTAATCTGCGAGACCCAGAAGTGTGAGCTTCTGCGCAAAGTGAGCAGCAGCTGACCACTTCTAGTGGCCTAATGGCAGCAAGGCTGTTAGGTGTGAAAACCCTCTGCTGCTTTAAAAGGATCTGACAATCAGATCCAGGCCAGGGGAAAATATTCGGTTTTATATTTGATAACATATGTTACTCTAGCATAAGCAGAATGCAATTCTAATTGTTAACGTGGTAAAGTAAAATATATTTATATTGGGTTTGCTTGTTTCTTTCTTAGAATTTAAAGTATAATGTGAAATCAAGTAATTGCAGGAATGTTAATGGGATCATGAACTCTCAGCTGTTCAACAGTTAGGATCACCATGAGGATGGCAGATGTCGTTTGGATTAAGACAGAAAAGTGTTAACAAGATGCAAGGGTTCTTGACAGCAGATAGACACCAAGTAATATAATAATAAACAGATGTAAACAAACAATTAAACACATGAGGATATTAAAAATCAGGCATCCTATCCTTAGTGCCACAAAAATAAGACTTCTAAAAATGGAGAGCTTTTTGGAAAGGTCTTGTTTTGCAGATTTCTTGAAAACTCCCTAAATCCTTTTCTTTTTACCTTTGTTTGTTCTCCTTCCCACCAAGAAAACTGACAAAAGACCAAGACATGTGCAGCCCTCCCCCTTTCACCCTCTCCCAAAAACAAATAGCAAAGATGAAAGAAATAACTCAAGGGATTGAAATTTATTTTATATAGTTGAAGCAAAGCACAAATTCCATGACTCAGTTCAGCAACAAAAAGCAGGTGTCTGTGAGGGCTTAGCTAGCCCCATCCCAGACAAAGACATTTTAGCCAGTGGTCTCAAAGTAATGAGAGACTTCACAAAAGCAATCACTGGAAGGAAACAAATATTTGAGCCTGTAGTAAAAGGGACTTTGCATACATGTGTGACAAGAAATCCAATGAATAAACAAATTACATCTATAGACTGAAAAAGCCCTCAGCTCTGCAGAAGTTGTTCTGAAGCAATTTGCAGCTGCAAAAACATTTACAGAAAAAGAGAGATTCAAGGCTGAGTCACCTTTCCCTGTCCCATTTTGAAAGGTATTTTGGCCCTGGAAAATAAAACTCATAAGGAGTTAAGCACCTCCAGAGACTACTGCTCAACCCCATGGCAAAACAAAGTCACTCCTAGCTGGAGTGTCAATGCAGTAAGAAATTTCCTGACAAAGGCCCTTTTCTGGCCCAAGCATTATGGTACTGAGCTTATGCAGTGTAGACCTATCCTGTTCAAAGGTGCCTTCCAGCAAATCAAACGCTGCAGCAAATATAAAAATCAGGCACCCTGCCGTGAGGGCTCCAAACTGCCTAGCACCAAATCCCCACCCTGTGCCAAGAAAAAGCAACAGAGTTTCAGGTAAAAGCCTATTTTGACTGCCTGAACCATTGGATTGGGGTTATCTTAGTGAGGCACTGACATATAAGGAGCTAGGAAAGGAATATACATTCATTTCAGTTCACAATTTTGTGATTTTTAACTTTTAAAGATTTCTCCTCAATATTTCCTAATTTTTCCACTGTCTGAGCCTGTCAGACGTCTCTGAAACAAAGCCAGATCACATCTACTGTCTCAAATTGATGAAAAGGTGAAATAACAAAATTCTATTTCAAGTAAAATAAATAAGAAAGCTCTATTGCAAGTAAACCAAATACACAAACAAAATCCAAGCAGACCAATGCATTCTTCACAGTTCTGAGAATTGCATATTTTTAAGAAAAGGGTACAATTTCCAAAAAACATTTCAATCTTATCAAAAAATAAACACAACAACCAACCGCAAAATATAATGATTTCGGGCCAGTGTTCTATGCTCAGCTGTGGTATTAGATACATTGGGAATTTGCATTCACAACTATAAGTTCAGCTACAGTGACTCAGCAGTGTTGTACAGAGTGGGTGGGTCTTTACACCAGCTGAAGATAGGGCTCAGTTCAAGAGACATTTATTTTTTCCTTTAGAAACTCATGGAAACATGATACTTGGATTGAGACACTCATCGCTAAACCAGCTCTTTCTTTTCAAGTCTATAGAAGTTATTTGGATAGCACATATTTTCTGGTCCTTCAAATTTAATGGCCACAACACTTCTATTGTACAGCTGTCATTACACATAACACAGTCTTCCGACGTTTGGATTACCACTAGAAGCCACCACAGAAAATTTATATGATAGTCTAGATTCCCAGAGAAGGCTCAGGCACAATTTTTTTGTAGCCTCTCATTGTAAAATGTCCAGACATGTTTTGTATCAATATAGAAAGCAATACATTTGTGAAGTACTTAAGATTGATAGCAACTATCTGTTGTAAAATTAAGTTGGGGAGAGGTTGTTTTATTCCCAGAAACTTTAAAGAATTTCCAAAAGCTGAAATCTGTCAGATATTTTAAAAGGGTTTATAACAGAATACTGTATCTTTGGCTTTAGCTTATCATCAGAATAAAGCTAAACTGACAGAATTAAAGCTATTCATACTGGAAAAACCCACAGTGTAGTTATCTACTTCAGGGCTAATATGCATAATGAAAGAAGTCTTATGATCAGAAGGGAATTAAGGAAAAACGCTTGAGGAAAAACTCATTAAAAGACCAATCCTCAATGTTGATATGTTATTAGCGAACACGGATGCTATGCACCTTGCCAGACCACAGCCTAAAAGCATTAGATGCTTCAAATGCCTTTTATATTCAGATAAGGCTATTCTGCATTTCACTACTGTGTATGAACCATTTGCTTTATGCAGGATTTTGATAGTGGGAAGTGTTATGAATTATTTTAAATAATTAGCCTAATTTTTAAGCCTTTAAAACTACTTTTGTATCATTTGCAAAGGGTTTTGTCTTTTTTTTTGTAATTTCTCTGCCTACCAAACTACTTTTAATTCATTTATTCTAAAGAACAATGTATTAAGGTCTCCTGTTTATACGAACAAACATAGCTATCTTGAGCATCTTGAACTCTTGTGCAGACTCCACATCTTTTTCACTGAGTACCGAGAAAAGTGAGATGGGCATCGATGCATGTGCATTAGGTAGTGAGCAGTGCTTGCAGGATCCCTTTCAAATCAGGAGACTGTGAGATGGTCCCCTGGGCCCATGCTTTGAGGCAGCACTGAATATAAGAATAAAGTAGTTAGAAGAGCCAAAATGCCATTGTGCTCTGCATATTTTATGTGGTTTAATTGTGTTATATTGATTTGAGTCCATTATAGCCTGGTTTGTTACTCTAATCAATTACATTGTTCTTTGAAACAATGATGGCTTAAGATTGAAATATTATATTAGATCTTAAATCTGACTGGCATGCTTCAAATTTTATATTTACCACTGGCTATGGAAAAAGTAATGTCTGAAATGTTTTCACTCTCTGAATAAAATCTCTACATAAGAACCTAGAAGCTTAAAAATGGTCCTCAAACATTGGTTAGTGTGGAAGGAGAACAGCAGAGAGAACAGCCATTTTTCAGTTTGAGATTTGCAAACAGGACATGCAAGCAAAAGAAGAGGAATAATTCCTCATTTAAATCCTGAAGAACAGAAAAATTTCAGTTTTTAAACCACAAATAAAGCTTTATTATAATAATTGATCTCCAATGCTAGTACATTTTTTAACACATCTTCAGCTGAAGGTTTGGAAGAGTTAATTAGTGACAGAAAAACAACTTTCCAAAAAACATATCTGCATTAAATATATCATTTATTATTTATTGTATGTTTTATGTGAGAATTCATATGAAATCTGAAGCTAGAAGAATTTGCATAAGGCAGCATAAGAAGAAGAATTATTTTTATGACCAGGCTTGATTTTCACTATAAAAATAAACAAAAGTGAACATTTACAAAGTAAATACCAAGATAAGTCTGAGAAATTGTTATTTTATTTAAAACCTGCTAGGCTCCTTACATTCCTCATACTCTGCGTTTTTCTGGAAGTAAGCAAAGTTTTTTAGGTGAACTAAAAGAGAAATGGGGTATTCCTGGAATTGAAACCTATAAACAGAGGCTCAGAGTAGATTAAACAAAGGAAAATTGCCATGCCATAGACACTGAAATGACAAAGGTGGGTCATCAACATAAGATGAATACCTTATCTTTTAAACCTTATGGGACTCCTCTTTGATGAGGGGCAGCATAGTCAGTTCAGATAGATGCATATTGAGAGGCAAAGTGCTGCACTGCACTAGTTCGCTTCATCAGGAATTCCCTTTGTAGCACTGAGGTGACATTCTTGCAAGATTTAGCTCCTGGGATGCAGCAAATCTAGCGATGGGACCCTGCAGAGGTAGGTGTTCAGTGGCAGAAATGGAAACTGTTACTGTTTAAGGAAAGTGTCTTTACAACCCAGATAAATTACTGAATACCGCCCGCAGGCATGAAGAATTTTTAACTTTATGCAAACTTATTCACAAAAGTGAATTTAGTGTAAAATACTCATATACTTGTCTTAAAAATACCATAAAAAGCTATAACTAACAGAAATGGAAATTTTGTAACTGTGTTAAAGCCTGTTTGCATTTTGGTGGTTAGTTTGAAAATATATATATATATATATATATATATAAACTACTTCATTAATTACTTATTTTGGATTACTTGTTCCAAATGCCTCTGCTTTGAACTGAAGCAGGACAGAAGCTGAGGAAATTGACATCCTGTGTTACACAGAGAAGAGCTGATGCCCATAGTCCCTCTCAGCCCCTCTCCCCAGATAGATTTACAGACAACCTGGGTAGGGTAGGTTGTGCCATTGTTGGAATTACCACTGGGACTGACATTACAGAATTGGTCATTCATCATGTTTGACACTGGGGCTATTTCAGAAAGTACTACTTTGGCACATTCAGGAATAATTATATCAAAGTTGGTGCTCGCATTGCTTCAGAGGGAGGTCATGCAGACAATAGTAATGCATCAGATTTTTTTCTCTATTTTAATGCTACCTATGTCTTATATATGTCTCTTGCTATTCATCTGTAACCTTCCAGTGCAGTGCACCAGGGCTGTTTGTTTGCTTTCAGAGAGAGCCTGCAGATATCAGTCAAATAGCAAAGAGAAGTAGAGAGCAATATAGATGAAAACAAGAAGAAAAAACCAAACAAACAAAAAAAGCATTTGGGAAAACTAGGATTCTTATACAACATAATATATGTTAAATATATTCAAAAGAATTCATAAGAAAAGTCCGTGTGACTTACAGAAATCTAAAACTTATAGAACAATGTGCAAGCTTCCATTATGTGTTCAAAACATATTATGTTTCATTTATAGAGGCATATTCACAGTCATAGGAATAGACACTACAAAATTATCTGATTTACACAGAGTAGAATATACACAAACCAAATTATAAATATAAACCGAACATTTTAAATGCAATCAAAAGGCCTATCTGTATACCTTTCCTTCTAATAGCAAAATTGTGTTTCCAGTAGGCATGAGACTGGCTTATAATCGCCTTATCCCACCAATGTTACTTACATTGGAATAGCCTGACATCAGCCTTATGAATAATTCTATGGGTGTCAGGAAAGATGCAGCTGTTAAAATGATAAGCCAGGCCTGATCATTAGATTAGCCTCCTGAAAAAATGAGAGTTCTCACAAATTACTTCTGATGTTAAACCTTCAGGATCAAAGAGATATCTTTCTCAAGCTTTTCTTCACCAAAACTTAAATTAGAATTTTTTTCCTTTTCCTTTCTTATTCTTTTCCCTTTTGAAAAACTCAATTTTCATGAGTAACCATAGCTCTTAAAGGAGATTTAAGGGGAATAGCAAATGAGATAAGATTTACAATAAGCAGGCAGGAATTTGCAACAAGGAGTTTGGAAGACATCTCTTCATTTATCAAGTATGGTCTTAAGGAAACACACAAATAGCAATATTATATCTTTGCATATTAGTGCAAAGTGAACTTTGTACTGAAGAAACCATATCTATCTAGTCATATTATGTCCTGTTCACAAAGATTATTTACTTGACAATCAAACCAGCAGAAGCAGGATAATTTCAGGCTTTGCATGTATGCAGTACCTCATGTTTAACAAGTCAGCGTGCATCACAAACAGAACACCTTAATACACAATTAATTATATTTACTACCGCATGCTTCGGATGATATAAAAATATAAATCTGTTTATTAGGAAAGGCAGTAGAACTTTGAGCTACTGGAAATTAATACTGAAATTAAAGGATCAAGTAGCTCTCTAAACTTCTCACCAAAATTTTATGCAGCAGAAAACGCAATGAGTTACAAAGACTTCATTACACTGACAGAGTAACGCAATATTCCAAAATATAATTAACAGGGTGAGTAACTTTTGCCACTCCTGATTCTACACATCTGGTTTGTTTAAAATGTAGTACTGACTTTTGTCACTATGTGACTTCCAAGAAAAGGGCATGATTTGGTGGCCAGCCTGACTTGAAAGAAGCTTGAGAAATGCAGAAATTAAATTTGGTCTGAGTGAAAAGTTAAAAATCATACCATGTCAGCTACATGAAAACTGCTGGTGTGTTGTAGATTCAAAACAGTCATGGTGAAACCCTTAATATTTCAATTTACATAATTTATTTCCTTCATATTTTTAATTAGGTATTTTCACAGATTTGCCACCTACTGTACATGTGCTTTACCAAGAGACAGCACAAATCACAACAAATAATCTTCATCAAAACACAAATATTACAATTATCATTAAAGTTCTTAAGTGTAAACTGTTTATAATATATAATCTTCTATGTAAACTAGTCAAAAGTTTACAATAACAAAAAAAAAGTGTGCAATAACAGGGTACTAAAGGTATACCCACAACAGCACGGGTGTGAGAGCACTTGATACAGTACTTTCACAGAGGTGAAGTAGATTAAAACGTTGGACAAACATATATAGTCAATCTCTTAAATATATTAAATGCAGTTTATTTTAAAGGGCTTATTGCTTTGTCAGAGAGCATCCCTACCACAAGAGCACAAGGCAGCCTGTGCGCAGGAGACCAACCCTCCTTCAGCACAGTGGCCTGTGAGGAGAGGATGACTTAGAGAAGTTCCCTTTTGTTGAAGTTTTTTCCAAATCCATTTCTGGGATGATTGTTCAGTTTTATGAATGTGACTGTACTCTGTGCCTGTATATTCTCTTGGCTTTCTCCCATGGCCAGTGGTTGCTCTTCAAGAACATACAGCAGGGCTGTACAATAGTAGGGGCTTCTTCCTGGACACAGAAGAAGAGGAAGTGGAATTGGCTGTGGTAAGTCTGGATTACCGTGATTGCTGATTTTTTTAATCATTATTATTTTAGGCAGTGGTTTGGTTTTGATTCAGAAGAAACAGTGTCTCTCTGGCAGTGCTGCCCTGCAGAGAAGGCTGTCTGTGCTACCAGCTCTCCTTGGCTGATTCACTAGAGGGTGATATATAAAAATGCAGTCCAAGTTTTAATTGCACTCTCCTTTTGAGGAGATGACTGTGGACTGTTGAATCCAAACCTCATGGCTTCCTCACCCAGTTTTGTTGGCCTGGCTCCTTTGCTTCACTCCCCTCTGGTTACACACAGAGTCACATCTAATATTGCCTTATGCTGTACAGTGGCACAGGCTGCCCAAAAAACTGTTCTCACTAGCCAAACAATTTCTGTGAGGCGATGTAGCTAATTCTTGTTCTAAATTCTACCATCATCACACCCAAGGTCACTCTCTCCATTCCTGTGAATCACTGTACATTATGGGAATCAAAGTATGTTGTGGTGGTCCAAAATTTTAGATTTAAATTGCAAATGTGCAAGCAAATCACCAGCTCAATTCTTTAATTGTGGGTAAAATATAGAAACCTAAAATGTTTCCCTTAGATGCAAATTCTGAAATGTTTGACAGCACAAGATCTTTCTTCTCTGGGAGTTTGAGAACTAGTTAACCATTCAACCATGTGGTCATTTATTCTAGTTAATGGGAATACATTTGCATATGCTATCTATAAGCTTTTGCAAGCCCAGAAACAGCCCACAGTGGCTTTACACGGTACACAGAGATATGCCAGTAAAGCACAGTGCATACTGGTCAATGCACAACATCGTTAGGTACCTAGTACTGGAGGCCACAGACCTCCTCACACTGATTGAAGATGAGTTCCATGTCTTAGGTACTATAAAGACAGGCATTATTGAAATGCATTGCACTTTTGTCATCTGGAGAACATAAAGGTGTCAAACACATGAGAAGCCTTCCAGTACCTGATGGGGCCTACAAGAAAGCTGGGGAGGGACTTTTTACAAAGGCAGGAGAGATAGGACAAGGAGGAAATCGCTTTAAACTGAAAGAGGGGAGATTTAGATTAAATGTCAGGAAGTAGTTCTTCCCTGTAAGGCTCTGGCACAAGTTGCCCAAAGAAGCTGTGGTGCCCCATTGTCCTGAGTTCAGCTGCAGCAATCATTTTCCTCCTTCTTAGTAGCTGGTGCAGTGCTGTTCACCGTATTCATGATGAGGCCCCATGACACCTGGCAGTGTTCAAGGCTAGGATGGACAGGGCTTTGAGCAACCTGGTTTAGTGGGTTTTGGTAGGTGGGTTAGAACTAGATGATCTTTAAGGTCCCTTCCAACCCAAACCATTTTATGTTTCTATGAGTCTATGATTAGCGGATAGAAGTTGCAGTCTCAGAAGGTGAAGAAGATTTGTACAATGGAGAAGGCTGAAATACCCTGTGCAGGCAGCATACAAGAACAGCTCTATGAACAGTTACAACACCTGCTCAGCCTTAAAAATCATGAGTGAGAACAAGATGGTAGGAGAAGTGGTATGAATTTGATATTAAAATTACATATACTTTTATGATATAATAAGTTTTCCTGTACACTTGCTATGTACTTCCTAAGCACTACGTTCTCTGCGCGTGTTTCCCAACATCTCTGAACTCACTGTGTAACTGTAGTGGAAACATTTTGTTCTGACAGAGACACATACCAGAAACTTGACTTAATGCTTTACATTTTTAAAAAAGAATTAAAATCAAGCCTACAAAGAAGCCTTCTTGAACGTCAATAAATTATACCAGTCCTATTCCTTTGTGCTTTGTTCCCAATTGCCGTTACTTTCTTCTACAGACAAGATTTTTTTTTGGAAATCACAAGTTCTTAGTAAAACAAGTTTAACTATTTAGCATTAGATTCACCCACCTATATAAAACTCTTCAGCTGTTGAAGCTGTTAAAGGAACACTGTCAATTTTAAAACTGCATGTCTGTTTAAAAATCTTTTACCTTCTGTTGTTAGGAGTAAGCCCTAAGGTTGTATACTTGAAAGGCATTAGCGAGAAAGTATCTCCTTTGACAGCATTTTGGGTATCATCCATTTTACTGGTTTTCTTCCTAACTCACCTAGGCCAGATCCTGCAATGAGATGCACTGATGTCTCTGAGTGGGACTCAGGCTGCAGTGTAACTGCTTTAGCTTTAAATAGAATTTTTTTTCCCCAAGTGAATACCTGTCAAGGTGATAATCTGCCATTAGCTCAAATACAGGATAAACTATAGCACAAACTTTCAGCAGTGCCAGTCGAAAAAATCTGCAAGAGGCAGAGTTAAATTCATTATTGCATCCTTTGCCTGACGTTGCATCCTCTCTGAGTCCCTGTGGCTTGAAGCCTGCCCTTCATCACGTACTCCATATTGCCTGATACTTAAGAATTAATTCTGAGGTCTGACCAGAGAGGAGATTTCAATGGTTTTAGAGATGTTATAAAAATCAAGAAAAAAGTAAGGATGAATGAGGAAGTAGGATTTAAGGACAGGTCAGATAAAGCAAATGGAGACTAAGACTGGGAAGGAGTGAGGGAGAAGTTTTGTGGAAAAAGGCACGAAATGCTAATTATTATTATTATTATTATGAAAAGCTAATTATTATTAAAGACAGTATTATATTTCATATGCAGGAGAAGGCTTAATTAGATGTGGCATGATGTAGCAATGTTTTTTATGGCATTTCCAAGCTTCTAAGTGTTTCATTTTGCTAACTTAACATTATTATTATTTGTTTTAATGCAATATAGAGTTATAAATTTCATTAGACATTTTGTGAATGAAATGTATAATTCTGACTGACTCAGCTCTTTATTAAATTTCCTTTTCATAGTTCAGGTTGAAGGAGTTAAAATGGGCTGTATGATATGACTGAACTACCTATCCTTTAACTACAAAGGAATGGGAGATTTTTGGTAAATACAGCTTTCATACAGCTTTACCTCCTGCAGAATAACTGTAAGCAAGTAGTGAGAAACAACATGGAGAGGCTGGCAGGTGGTCAAGGAGCACCCCAAACCACCAATGCCTTAGGCTTCCCAGGCAGCCCAGACACAAGCAGCCGCTAGAGAAGCCAAAAGAAATTCCCAGGATAAACTCAATGGCTCAGCTCCATATTTTTGCGTATTGATATGTGCTAAAGGGCAGAGAAAGTTTTGTTGCTACCTCAAGAAGTAGAACTGGCTCCCAACACACTTTAGATGTGTAAATTACCTACATGAACCCATGTTGTCCTTGTGATCCTCTGCAAGTTTCAAAATAAGCAAACCAATGTGTCTTAGCAGTTGCATTTTTGGAATGAAGTCTAAGTGGGTACACATCATTGTGCTCTTAATCTGTAAGAAAAGGTAGGATGTGCATTCAGAAAAAGAGGATGTTCTGTCTTTCTACAGTTTTATATTTTTAAGTAAGTGTTGTAAATTACAATAATGAAGACTAACAGTCTTTTCCACTTCCTAATTTTAACTAAGGAAAATATGAGCAAACTAATATTGACTGTGATAGACAGATGGATATAATGGCTACTTAGAGAGATAAGAGAGAGAAATAGACATAAACACATGCATTTACTAAGGCCCCATTCATAATCTGTTCATTCTTTAGTAAATTCTTTGGTAAAACTGCCTGAATAAATGCAAGCATTTAATGAGAATTCTCTTGTGAGTAGAACTACTTTCTCTGTCAATACCTGCAGGAGACATCAGACATTTGATATTTCTTCAGGACCATAGCAAGGGACACTCATTCTGATTTCACTATCCCAGTGTAGCACAATTTTCATCAATATAATGATGTTTTTCTAAACGACCTGATTTTAAAAGTGAATTATGCATACTTGAAATGGAGCGAAAAGGAATGCTGGGTGCCTTTGTGACGCTCTTTCTTTTGTATTTCAGCATAAGCAAGTATATTAACAAATTTTCTGAGTAAAAGAAAGAAGTTTTGTATTAGATGACATTCATTTTTCCAAAAGGTACAACTTCTTTACTTAATGCCGGATCTAAAGCCCTCGGAAATTTTACTCACTTCATTGTACTCCCATCTTCTCTGTGGAAGACATACTTGGTCAAAAAGTTAGCAATTAAGTAAGTAAATTAAATACTTTGGCCCCAACTTCTTTACAGTAAGACCTGAGTAATAATAATGAGATCAGTGCGTGACATATATGCAATGAAGTCAGCATCTGACATAATGCTTCTAAAGAAAATTCCAGTGAAGTATGTACCATTAATGATATAAAGCTAAGAGAATATGCTTAAAATTGCATTCTCTTACTTAGCAGAACTGATCCTGATGATGACCGGGAATCTGTCAGATACATACTTAACTTAAAAACATATGTGCCTCAGAGTTGCTGAAAGGCAATAAAGAAAAATGCTTAATGTCATTTTTTTTCATAGTATATTTTCTGAGGGACTTCAATGAGAATGAGGCAAGTTTATGGGGATAAAGAAATAAGGGAGTTATTATCACTTACATATGCAATAGTTGTAGTGCAAAGGGAAAAAAGAATCAAACAGAAAAAAATTCCATAGAAGTCTCCAAGTGCAACTGGAGTGACAGACATTTCAGATGAAAAAAGAGAAAGAGACGGAGAAAAGGATTTTCTGCTCTATAATATAAATAAGAACTATTTTAAATGGTCTAGAGAGATTTGGAAAGAATTATGTTGCTTTTGTTGTTGTTTTCACTCAAAGTAAGATCTGTGTATTTTTAAATTAAAATTGATTAAGTTAATTTGAGCATTTTTCCCAGTTGTAGCTTTATGGTTTTAGCTGCTTTATTAGTGAAAAACAGAACCTGCTCTAGAGGTTTGCTTAAGACCTGTTAGCGTATACAGTAATTTACAGCTACTCAAAACTATGCATTGAGTTACTAATTGATTGCTAATGTTGATGCACTTGATTGGATGTCAAATTATGTGTAAAATCTGTTGAAAATAATTTTGTCTTTTTCTCTCTTCAACTACAGTCATTAAATTGAGATAGACATGCAGGGTAGTTATAGCTATCTCCTCAGGCCTGAGTTTTTACACAAACTCACCCCAGCTAAGATCTTTTCAAACTATACAATCAGGATACCCTAAAACATACTAGTAAAAATAAGCAAAATACAATGTCATTGTGCCCTCTTTTTGTGTAGTACTTTGCACGACGACATGAGAAATGTTGTTAGCACCCAGTGCCAGAGGAACTATTCTGCTATTTCATGTTATATTCAATTTACTAAAAGTATTAAAAAATTCAACAAAACTATGAATTGTAGTATGACCATTTCATATTAATTTGTCTTCTGTTTTTCTTCTTGGATTTTAAGTGAAAATAGAGCACATGTGCTGAGCATTTAATTAGAAAACCCACTGTGCCAGCAGGGATGAATGAAGGGTGTCTAAGGTCTCTGTGAGTTTCTGTCATAAAAAAACCCAGCAAACAGTACAGCTCTCAATTTTCTAAACTTCCATTGACCTGCCTTTAAGCTGCTTCATTACCCATATGAGCAGGTTTAACCTACTGTGCTTTGAAATCAACTGGAATGTTAACTGTGGTACTTCTTTCTCTGTGAGCTGCTCAAATTCCCCATGGTCTTTTAACCTGGAAGTTACAGGTGCTGAATTACCTATGGAAGATGAAGGAGTGATGGGTCTTAACTCTGTCATCCTCTTGGGAGGCAGGGAATATAGCACCCTGGGGAAAAAAGCAAACCTGAGAATCAACAGCGTGACCGATGTCACTGGGTGCTACCAGCAGCACTATTTGCAATAGGATGTTGTATTATTTTTTTCCTGGGGATTTGTGAGCTTTAAGACATGCTCAAAATGATCAATTGAGAAAAAAATGTTTCTAACCCAAAGGAAATTGCAGCTATTGTATATATATATATGTATTGACTCAAGAGTTGGAAAGCTAGCTCAGGATCAAAACATGCAAATGTTTACTTGCTCTGTAACTGGTAGGGGAAAAAAGTTTCTTTTCAAACATTTTAGAACAGTATTTATGTTATATTGTGTATTGAAATAGCAGCACTGCCCATCTAATAAAAGGAATAGTTAAAAAAATGATGCATTTCATGCTTCCTGACATGCATGTCCAAAGCAGGGCAATGACGGGCAAAGGGTCTGGAGGACAAGTTCTGTGAGGAGCAGCTGAGGGAACTCAGGTTGTTTAGCCTGGAGAAAAGGAGGCTGAGGGGAGACTTTATCGCTCTCTACAACTATCTGAAAGGAGGTTATAGTGAGGTGGGGTTGAGACCTAAATCTTCTCCCAGATAACAAGCAATAGGACAAGAGGAAACAGCCTTTTATATTAGAAAAAAATCTTCACCAAAATGGTTGTCAAGCATTGGAGGAGGCTGCCTCCAGAAGTGGTGGAGTCACCATCCCTGGAGGGATTTAAAAGACGTGTAGATGTGGTGTTTAGGGATACAGTTTTGTGGTGGACTTGGCAGTGCTGGGTTTGCAGTTGGACTCTATGATCTTAAAGGTCTTTTCCAACCTAAACAATTCTATGATTTTATTCCATGAAAGGCGGGCAAGATTGGAGAGGAGATGGGAGGGACACAAAGTTGATGCCAAAGCATCTGCTTGCATTCAAGACCTGAGAAATACTTCTGTGTTTGTATGTTCATGGAACTGGGTACTTTTTAATCTAGAATGCAAAGGTACAAGAAAAAATCTGACAGTGTTTATAATACCTTTTTTCCTTTCATCTCCAAATATAAGCTAGATGGAAGAGAATGATTCAGATTATGAGGGACATAAACATTCAAGTTATGAGGGACAAGGACAGATCTTATCAAAGTGCATTAAAAAGTGCCTTATTTTGGAGGAAATATGAGATTATCTAACCAATATTTTTGTTTTAGAGATTAACTGAAAAAAAAAATACTTTTCAAAAGCATTACTATTAATTAACACACAATGACAAAATTTTTCTTAGCCACATGAAGATATTAATGCTTCCAGGAACTTTTCTTAATGCCCCTCTTGAGACAGCATCAGGATTGAAGCACATATTCCCTGTTATCACAGTAATTTTCCACTTTTTAAATGCCACATATGCCATGCAGATCACTCTGCAGCAGTGCAATGCAACAGAAACTCCACTGAAGAGGTACTGCAACACCAACCTGATTCCTGGAGATCTCCCAAAGGAAAAGCCAAACTATCCTGTGGATTTCAATTCAAGACTTTCCATGAGTTTAAAATGTGTTCTATTTAAAGGAAAAAGTAATACACGGTTGTATCATAAAAGAGAGAAATGTCATGGAAGTAGGAGCCATGTCAGAAATTAATTATTTTAGAACAAACTGCAATATTTTGTGTTGATATTTTAAATGAGCCACCTTATCAGTTATTGTTGCAGTATTTTGCTGTCTTAACATTCTGTTCTGTTCTGTTATCATACTAATTTTTCAGGTTTCAGTGCCAAAGACATAGCAAAATAGTGGAATGTCCAAATTAACTTGTATGATAATGAGTAGAGCAGAGTAAATAATTTAATAGGAACCATGTATCTGGAAAACCTATCTTTTTTTTTTTCTATTAAAAGTACATTTGAAAAGAATTCAGAATTTACATGAATTAATTTATATTCTGGTTTTGTAGGGAGAATTTTTAGCTTTCATTTTTACCTTGAATGCCTCTTTGTTAGGTTTTAATAATCTAAGTTTGAAAAGAAAGCTGTGTTCATGCTCAGTGCTGCTGCGTGGGAACTGGAAGAACAGGATTACATCTGTGAGAGATTTGGCTTTAATTTCTCTGTGTCTATAATATCCACCTGAAAGATGATGGGAATATAACAGTCTTTTTCAGAAACACAATGGAAACCTCTTCCCTTGCGAAACATGAGAAATACTTTGAAAGTGGCTGTCTATGCATCATATTCTTGGGTACCACCTAGTGGCACCAACTTGTTTAACAATGAATTTAATTCCTGAGCAGTCCAGAGTTTGGTTACCATGATTATGAGATGAAGTTTATGTCTTTAATAATCGGTCTTTTCAGTGTATATAGAAAGTAACCAAAAATTACTGCAGTGACCTTCTGAAAATAAATAGGGCAGATAATCACAGCCATTATATAGCAATATTTATTCCAATGTAATCACAATAACCTGAGTTTATCACTTGTTAATCTAAGCCTTTTTCCTTAAATTGCAACTGTTTTTCTAGTAGCTGAAAAACTTTAAGATAGTTCGTATCAGTTTGCTATTGGGATATTATTATTTCCATGGAGAATAGCTCCTAACTAAATAGGAGAAAACCAGTCTCTTTCTGGGGTTTGATGATACATCCACCAGCAATATAAACTATTTGCAGACAACGCAAAATGCCTTTATTTTATAGATTCTTTTCCCAGCTTCCTGAATAAAATGCATATCACTAACCTATTAAGTACAAATCACTTAAAGATGTAAATTTTTTATGACTTGCTAAATGTTAATGTATGACTTGTAAAATGTTAGAGTAGTAAATAGCTTCTTTGAGCTCATACACACTAAATTTCATTTTGTAGCCCTAAGCATTTAAGGTAGCAGTCACAGGGTATTAGTCAGAAAGATTTCCATAATCCTCATTGACTTTAATTTATTATTGTTAAAAAAAAAAAAAAAAGAAGAAAAGAAAAAAAAGAAAAGATAGTTAAGAGTTAATGTCAGTAGAATAAAAAAAGTAGGCCATTGTCAAAGGATAATGGTCTTCCACTAATAGGAGACTGTTGAGACATTCACAAAGAATAAATGTTATGAAATAGGAAACACATAATACAACACCACAATGTGTAATTATAACTATTTTATGTCAGCTGTTCTAAATGACTCTAGAAGATGCTATCAAAATCTGATTAATGTTCACAGATTTGATACTTCTTGATTTATTGATCTAATAACCAGCTGAGAAGGACTTCTCACAAAACCAATTTATAGAAGCTCATATACGCCCAGCTTTCCATCTGCTAAAATATTTCCTGTATTTAGAATAATATACATATAGAAATGAAAGCTACCAAGTGGAATTTGTTCTAGCTGAAAATATCAGAGGCTGGTATGGTTATTTGTTAAGAAGGGAGCAAGCCAGTTTTCAGAAAATATTGATGAATGGTCTCCAGATACACAGCAAAGAGCTAAATTCAGAGGTGTGAAATCAATGTCTACATTGGCTACAAAAAGTAGCCATTAATTAGATCCAAAATGATATATTATGAATATGTGGAGACAGCAAAGATATCCATGGCCTTGGAAAAAATGCTGTAGTAAATCATGAAGATCGTAGCATTAAAAAAAAAAACAAAAGAAGTTGTTCTTTATCCCTTATTTACTTAGGTATTTCAAATTTATCTAGATATTTAGTACCAAATTTTTATTCTGTCTTTCATGGAATATTTTAATATTCGGGGACTGTTTAGGAATCAGTTCTAGCTATCAGTACTACAGGTTCTCTCTTAGGTCCTAAGCAAGTAGCTATGCTAAATACTTCCATCTTCTAGAACAAAGATAATTCTGTTTCATTTTTTAATAACATTTTGAGATCTAATCCAATCAATTAATTTAAATAAAAATCAACAGGTTTAGCTGCTTGTTTTGAATCATTTAAAGCGACATCTTTTCACTGGCTCTTTGTCAGGGACCAAATTCTGACCTGATTTATGGTCTGATTTACAATGCAGCCTATTGACTTTACAGGATTTGTACTGAGTAAATTAGCACAGATTTGACCCCAGGGATCTTTGGTAAGTGGCATAAATTAAGAACAGGAAAAATCTGTTCTCTTTTAAAACCCCACAAGGGTTACTACAAAATTGAGAAAAAGGTACAGACCTAAGTCTCTTAGTTAAAGTATATTAAAAGGTTTCATGAAGCCCTTTTATCCTCCCTGCCACAATTTGCCCTTATTCTCTAGTCCCACAGTGTCTTATTTCACATACACCACACTGGCATGCAAAGAATAATATGAGTTAGATTTTGTCCCTCAAAGAAGCATATTTTGCATACTGTGTTGACTTCTAACTTGAATGATAGCACCTGGCATCAGCTTAAGTAAAGGTGACTGTGGCTGAAACAATCTTTTTAATAGGCTGTGGTCCCACAGATTGAAACTGCCGTTTGAGAAAAGGATTTATGCAATTGCTAATCTGAGCATTTCATTACAGGTATTAATATTTGAGGACAACTGAGACTTTTTCTGGAAGACAACTGTGTAAAAAATTTATCAGTACCAAAGAGCCTTATTTCTTTAGAGATTTTGCAGAGAAGCTCCCTTCTGTCAAGAGCACCTTCTCCCTCCTTTACCATGCAATATATAGGGAAACAGATATTTGTGGCCCGTGCCTAATGTTGTTCTCTCTCTGGATGATCAATCACTTCCCCTTGGTCACCAGGATAGTCATATCTCTTTATGCTGACAATACTGCTGTTTATGCTGACAGGGGAATTTTGGCAGAAGTAGGAAAGACACTAAAGAAGGTGACATGTCCTTTTGAACTGACCAGCACATAAGCAGAATGAAAACTGTGGAGAGCTGTACTAGAATTATCTAGGTTTTTCTTAACAAGCATCAGTTCTGTTTCCTTGTAAGACATTGAGTCTCCTTTACAAAGATCACCAACTGTCAAAGCAATGCTCAGCTGTAGTCTACCCACTATTTTCATGAGAAAGACTGGATAAAAGAATCACTCTGTAGCTGTGATACATGGCAATCTCATACAGCCTGACTCACAAATCTTGCACTAAATTATGTGCCCTGTAGCTCTTCTAGAAAATTTGACATAAAGCTACAGGTTGCATGTTAGCTTTCTGTAAGGTAAGCAATATCTTTCCTTTTTTCTTTCTGAGCATGGACGCAGTGACTGCAGTGTATATCATGAGATACCATCAATGGAATTAATGGTATGAAGAAAATATTTTGGCCAATATAATCTATGATTCTTATAAACAAGAACTAGGGGACCAGACATGAAATCTGAAATTAAAATTCAATTTATTCTCAAGGTTGTAGAGAACTAGATTTCTGAGGTGTGAACAAGCACAGTAAATAGTCCTGATGGACCGCATTTTTTAATGTATTGTGAACAGATTTAATCACTATGAGGTGAGGAATTTTGTGCAATTGAATTAAGAGAGCAACGAATTCTGTTAGGTTTGCTAAGGAGAATTTTTTTTGCAATGTTGAGAGAACACAGGCTTATTACTCATATGATAAGTGATGCAAATTAATGTAACTTTTTTTGTGTGGGCCATAATAAAGAGAATTTTACCTTTAAAGAATAAGACAAATTTCCTTTTAATCCCATTCATCTATGTATAACCATTCAAAGCAGTATTGACAAGTTTACAAACACAAGATTCCACAACAGTCCACATACTTCTCAAAAGCCATCTCTAGTCCTCCAAAGAATGAAGTTCAGTTTTCAAATGGAATTGAGAATTTTTGTCCCTTCCTCAGTCATGCTTAACACTTTACACTGCCTGGCTTTGTAGGAATTAGCCTTTAAAAATTATTTCAGTGAGTGCAGAGACGCATTGTAGCTATGATTTCGAGCAGACTCATTAAGTACCTGGTTCTTCTGCAAACAGCAGTCAACAGAAAGAATTGTAAATGTCTTGCTGTAATACTTGAGTAGTGGATCTATGAAAATTGCATATTACAACTACATATATACCAAATGCATTTATAATGAGGATCGCCGTTGCAGTGAATAGCAAAACAATGAACTGTGATTAACCTCTTCTTGTGAAGTGCTGCCATTAATTTTGGCATTAACTATGGAAAGTCTTTTGAAATTTTACAGGAGATTTGAATAATTCTATTGATATTTTCATGGGATTTTTGATTACCAAGAAATGAATTATCTGAACATTTAAAAGTCAATATACAAGAGATGAGGAAATGTGACAATATCTTCTTAATTAAAATCAGCTTTCAAGCAAAGGGTATAGGGAATTAAAAAGCTGGTCTAGATAAACTATTTATAATTGTCTGATACTCTTTCAATCACTTTAGCTAACATTAGGCTATTTTGACATAAATAAAATCCTCAATGCATTTAAATTCACTGACTTCAAAGATTTCAACTATATTCTTATAAATTCTAGGAATTAAAACTGAGTGAAAGACAAATTAGTTCACATTCAGCTACTCAATTACACAAATATATTTTTAGTTTCAGAGCGTTTCCCAAGCTTTACATCTATGTTCATTTTCTGAGGCTCCATCAGGGTGAATTTTAGAGGTTTAATTCACTTAAGTGAATTAGATAATCATAAAAATTGGCCAGTAGATGAATGGGATAAGGGTGGGGGCTCACATATTTACAGAAGTCTGATATTTCTTACCTGCACTTAGAGATGGAATTAGGGCAAGAATTAAACTGTTTGCTTCTACTTTGGATCAGCATGAATTTTTAGAGTTTATTCTTTACAGATGTAATTCAGAAACAAACAAACAAAAAAAACCCAAACAAAAACAGCATAGAAAAAATAATATAATTCACATACGATTCGAGATTCCAGTTTCAAAGAAGTATTTTTGACAACACATACCATTTTATTCAATTAAGGAAAATGTGAGTTTGTTACAAGCACTTTTAATTTATTCATACAAAGTCAAGGTCCTTTGGAACTTATGAGTTCAAACGTATGTCAGATGTTTCAGGTGGAGGGATGAGCTCTCTATCCCTCTGAGACAAAACACATACCACAATGTTGTGTCACTGCACAGATCCATGGTACCTGCAAAACCTGAATGAACAGACAAAAGCAGAGAAAAATGGAAGAGCTCTAATAAATGAAGATCAGCAAAATGGGATACCACCTGTGGCCTGGCCAAAAATTCCTTTCATTCTGTTCTACTCATGGCAAAGGATGACAGCATGTGTCAAGTCTCCTTTGAAGTGTTTGCAATACACGGGAATTTTGAATAGTTTACACCATAGCTTGAGAGGAATTTACATAGTGAATTTGTCTGATTCATGATTTAAATTGCCCTTACATTGTCAGGTGGTCTCTGTGGTCTGAATTTGGTTTTTCACATGTGCATCTCATTAATAGTACAATTTAGGTTTCCAACTTCTCTGCCTTGGTCGTTTCGAGATTAGATTCTTATAAAGTGCTCCTAATGCAAATGCACCTTTGATCTACTTGGTAAGTAGACACCAATGTTGTACAAGTTTTTCTAATGTCTTCTGGTTTAGATCTGGGGTGGAAATTTGTCATCTATTAATTCCTGAATGCCACCTGATCTGCCTTTTGGAAGGAATGTATCACTTCCTCAGCAGTATCTTCTTGAGCACAGTAACCCCTTCAAAAGCCATCATAAGTACTCCATTCAAATAAGAACTTTCTAATAATTTTCATGTGTGTGAACATTTAACATACCCATATTATTCTTCATAGGTAACAGAAAGCATGGTCTAACACTGATCCCCTTAATCGGCTTATATTTGCCAAGGTAAGTAATGTTAATACCAGAAAGATATTTCAGTTTTGTTTCATTCTGTCCTTACTTTGCAAACCAGGGTAGCTGTACCTAATGGAAATTACATTGCAGGTTACCCTGAAAAGAAGGTAAACAACTAATGGATTGAACATTTTATTTAACACAATCTATTCTCTGAAAGAATAAACTTTTTAAAGCTAACCTCTAACGTGTCCTTGGATTACACATCCCCAAGTTCCTGTCACACGTTAGTGAAAGTTACATTTTGACCATATTTGAATCTTAGACACAATCTTCATGCATCGTGATTTCTTGTCATTTCAAATACATTAGAGAAAAAGCTGAATTTTAATCCACCAGATATTTAATTTGAATGAGCAAAAAATTACTAAGCCAATCACTTTCTGAATAATATTAGGTAATCAAATGAGAAACAGAATGATATAATTTAGTCAGAGGGGGCTACAAGTGCTCTGTTTTAATAGCTTTTATGAGCCTTCACTTTAATTTTGTTTTCATAAAACAATAAAGCACAAGTTGTTTTCACAAGCAGACAGAAAATTGACTCACTAAATGTTGATAACTTTCCAAGAGTAGTTCAGAATTTCTAAACTCTTGCATATTTAATAGTTGCTTTGTTTTTATTTTAAATAAAAATGTCAATAGAATAACGGTTAACCTGTTTATGCTTTATGTATTGATATGAATTATTGTTCCTGGTACAATAATCCACTATGTTCTTCTGTTTATTCATATTTAGAATACAGATTTGGAGCACTTTGGCCTTCGTTTCATTAGTTGCTCTTTTTGTTCACCTAAAGTAAACTACTGTATGGCTGAAAGTAAGAATTTGAAAATAATAGCATACTGCAAGCAATTTACTGCTTGTACTGCTCATTTCAACTTTTTTTCATTTTTTTGAGGGAAATGCAATTTGCATTTTCTTACTAATGCTGATAAGAAGCTGGACATTATAGTTGTTGGCAACACAAGTCAATTTGGTCTGCCCTTCAAACAAAATACTCCTTTGTTACGAGATTTGGCAGCTCTGTCTTGAAAGATTGATAGGTCTGAATGCTGAATTCTTTGCTACTCAAAGGTTACCAGCAAAGACTATTTATACTAAAGCTGAGAAAGAACCTGATGATACCTGAAGGAAAGAAAAAATAAGTAAAAAAAATTATAAATGTCTGTATGGATTTTAATTCTAAGTATTTCTGAAACAAATGTGAATTTTAACCAGTGCACTCAGTGTACAAGAGAGTGTCATATCAAAGGAGTTATTATAGAGATGTCGAAATAGAAAGTACAAATGTATGAGCTACAGGAACAACACACAAAACCTGTTTAAGGGAAGGAGATTTTTTCATGTAGTCCAAATTACAGGGGTTTTTATAGCTAAGGCCACATAATTTTATAGATAATGAAACTGGTGCCGAGCAGATAATAGGCTCAGACTGTTTTTCAGAAAAATTTAAATTATAGTGGTTTCATTTCTCTTGCCAGGAAACTGGGTATTTTATTTGATACATTTTGACAGAAAAAGACATATTTATTTTTCCGTAGGAAGGCTTTCTTCTCAATCTATATCTAAAGACATAACTTAATTCAGAAGTAGCAGTCACTTTGATTTCTTAATGCTTTTTTTTGATTGCAACATAAAAATAATATTTTTATGTCTAAAAAAAGGTTTAGAGGGAAGGAGGAAGAATGAATGAGAGCAGGAGAGGGTGACAGAAAACTGAGGCTTACCATAAAAATACTTTTTTTTGTCTTCTTCTTTTATTTTTGCTATTATTAATTCTTCCACCTTAATCTCAGCTTCCTAAAATATTGGAAGAAATATTCACCTCAGAATAGATGTCTCTTTGCCATTTCAAAACATTGGAAGAAATATTCACCTCAGAATAGATGTCTCTTTGCCATTTCAAAACAACCGTTTGCTACTTCATTCTCACTA
>JANEXQ010023467.1:0-14587 GCA_026283885.1 Poicephalus gulielmi | reverse complement strand
AGAACTGCACACAGTACTCCAAGTGAGGTCTCACAAGAGCAGAGTAGAGGGGCAGGATCACCTCCTTCGACCTGCTGTTCATACTCCTTTTGATGCAGCCCACGAAAGTGTAGTCATCAAAGTCTGGTTTTTCCCGGGGGCCTCACTTTATTGTTATTAACAAGCAAACTCAGGTGAGAAAACAAAAGCTATTACTATGCTGAAAGAGTTAAAAAAAAATAAATAAAATAAAAGTGATAAACTCAAATGTTAACAAGCGTTAGCATTTTTTGTATGCTGGTGAATGAAACCAAAAGATGTACATAAGATCAGTTCTGGGGTTTAGAGCCTTTCTTTCAAAGCAGAAATAGTGCAATATGAAGGTCTTAAGCTTTGAGGTTTAATAGAGATTTTCAGGTAGATTGTCAAGATTAATTTGGATGCAGGCTCCACAGGGCCTGCTCAGCTTTAATTGTAAAGAAAATAGTGTTAGGAAGCAACCAAGAAACATTTCTCACCCTGTAGCTGAGCTTCTTGGACACAGCCTATTACAGTTTGTCAAGCCATTATATTAGTAATGATAAGATTATTATAATTAATATAATAATATTATATATTAATATTAAGTTCATAATTATAATTATAATAATTCTCATTAGAAAGGCCTAAAGCAAGCAAATATTTTTTCTTTGAATCTTCTAATTTGAATTTCAAAAAAGATTTCATCCTACACAGCAGTTGTAAAATGGAGCAGGTAGCTGTAGGAAGGTGGTTACAAGATGTTATCTGCCCATTAGGTCTTCCAGTTGGGATCTGTTTATCAATAACTATCTCAAGCTCATCTTAAATTCTATTTATTACATTAAATGATCTTGTTTAGGGGTGCTTTCCTTCTAAATAATTTTAAGGAAAAAATAGGTTAAATCTTGAATACAAGGAGTATGTCAGTTCTTATTCTTTGGAGGTCTTTTTTCTTTCCTATATTAATAAATGAATGAAAATGCTCTTGTTAAGAAAACAAATGGAATAGAAACAAAGGTTTAAACAGTACCTATGCACAGAATAGTCAGTGGGGCTGGATGGCGTGATTTTCTCCTGATATTGGTCTAAAAAAGTTACTCTTTCTAATCCTGTCATTAATTACAATAACATAGTGGTCATTGTCTTCAATGACATATTTTCACCTATGAACAAAATACAATAGAAATTAAACTTTTGGGGTTACAAAAAGGCTATTTGTATATTCTCATTTATCTTTCTGAAAATAAGTGCAGTCTGTACAGTAAGTGCAGTAATATTATCGGGTCTCCTTGTACTAATTGTACAAAATATTACCCCATAACCAGTGTTGTGGTTTTGCCATGTTTTTCCACAGAAGAATGATATTGGTGACACAGGTCAGCTACTGTTTTCTGTTTCACTCTTTTATGTTCAAAGTACGTATAGTCTAGTCCTTTCTTCTGAATGCTGTAAGAAAACTATAAAAAGTATATTTCCTAGTTAAGAAATCCAGGTTTACCTTCCTAATCACTCCTGGGCTAGAAGTACGTAGTTTTCACAGGCTTATAAAACTTAAGATAACTTTTCTGGCTTATATAAATCAACTGCAATATACTGGAGTAAGGAGCAAGTGAACATCCTCTTTTTCATAGTATTTATGAGGAACTGGTTTGTGTATTCTTTTCTGCTGCTTGTAAAGTCAACAGATCTTTTGAAGTGATCAGAAGATATCCTAATTCCCTAGCAGAACCTGCTTCAAGTAAGGGTTGAAAAATCCAGACTGTTTTTGATCCCTGTGTATATGCTGAATGACAAATCATAGCAATGATTCTCTTTGAAACACAAATTTTCAGTAGCTCATTATGTGGCTAAATTGATGCTAGATCAAGCTAGTTCATGGTGAAGCTAACAGTAAAAAGTTAAAATATGATCTTGTGCTGTAGATTTAGTAATTCCTTATGGTATATATCATTTAATATGTTTGTGATTATACAAGCAAGAAAGAGCATCATTCTGCAGTGGAGGTTACAGGTATGCTAAAATTAACAGTAGATTTTACTGCAATATTCACTGTTACAGCATTTAAAATAATTTCCTTTCAAGCCTGTACTAAAAATATTTCCAAATAAGCAATATCAGAATATTTCAGTTAAAGGAACAGCTATTTGTAAGATAAATTTGTCCAGGAAATAGAAGAAGGGGAAAAGCCTTATACTGTGGCAAGCGTAATAATTTTCTGCTAGATCATAAAAGTTTAAAGACCAGAATGCCTTGGGAGAGTAAATATTATATTTAAAACAAACAAACAAAAAAACCCTAAGCAAACAAAACCCAAACAAATGCAAAAAGAAAAAAAACCCAATCTGAAAAAAAACCCCTTCCTAATTTTTCCATAAAAAGAGGCCTTTTGTTCCGGTCCACTGTGTAAACTGTGATTCAGCCATGACCCTGGAACAGATCAGGAGAATAAATGATGTGTCATCTCAGAGGCAAGATCTAGCTTTGGAATTGGAACTTAAAGGAAATATACACATATCCACACAATCTTGAATCTTATGAATGAAAATTCAGTAGTGCTAATAAAAAGAAAATCAAAGTATGTTGTTAGTCCAAGCTTTTAACTTAATGTCAAAAACTTTAATCTGGCTGAAGAAATGCCTGTTCTTCATCTTTTACTGTTTTGTCATAATGCTCTGTCTTGATCTTGAGTCTCCTTGACAGTTTTATCTGACTCCAAATTAGCTTAAGTGGAAAGTTGTGATCTGGGCTGACATGACAGAGATGAGCCGGTTATGTCTAAAAAATGGGAGTTTATGCACTCACAGCTTATCTACATGGGAAGTTAGGCTGGTAAAATTTTTTTTGCGTAGCAAGTAGAACCAGAAAGGTGATCTTGCGGTGATACGTACTCAGATTGGTCAGTGTGATGATTTAATGTGAGTCATTTGTCCATGGGAAGAAAACAAATACAAAAATGTGTGAAGCTTTGTTAAATGACTGTCTTTGAAAAATTGCCTGTGTTTTTAAATGAAATGGTTCCCAAAGTGCATCTTTCAGTGAAATTATGCTGGATAGAAGTGGAAGAGAAATTAAGTGAGGCAAAAGGGAGAGAGACTTTAGAAAAAGAGAGTTGGGGGTGGATGATGAGTTGGTGAAATATGTGCATTGAGATTGTTTTGGCTGACTAAATCTGAAAAATGGGTTTTGGCTGAAAGAAAACTTTAGTGGAACACTAATGTAGACAAAGTGAACAGAGGGGATAACAGAGCAGAAAAAGAGAAAAGGGGAAATTATTTCTGTAACACATAAATGCATCTATTCTTAATGCAAAGCTAAAGACAGGAACAGATGTGCTGGTTCAAATCAAGAGCCCATCTAGGTTAACATCATTTTCTTCCTGAGATGTTGCTCAAGGCCAAAATGGACAGGACCATCCCCACTACAATGGGTGTGCAATCCAAGACTTGGAAGGCCAAGGGCATCATACTGAAGAATATTCACAACAAGAAAATCTGGCCATCACCCACCTTAAGGATGTCCAAATTTTTAAAAGCAGTCCAAGGAGTGTCTGTAGGAGGAACAAGCTGGACTGTTCATCTTACATCATGATCAAGTTCCTTCTGATCTCAGAGGCAATCAAGAATTCTGTCGTTACCTATCTTTTATTTTCCCTGTTTCTGTCCAGGTTGGTGAACACTAGATCAAACATGTGATATATGAACTGTGCCATTGATGTGGTGACAAGAAAGCTTATGTCCAGATTATGATCTGCTGGATTGAGACAGAAAGGCTGGAAACATCCAAACAGCATCTCTCAAGAGCTGTAGATGAGATGACAAAACTTGAAAATCAGCTCACCTTCCTCTGCCATCCCCCATACTGACCATAATAAGCAACCCAGAATAAAGTAAAACTGGGGAGAGGCAATAGATCGTTTGGCTGCTTGGCAGCACAGCTGGCTTTCAGCTCAGTTTGTCTGTGGAAAACTGAATCGTTCATTTCTTCTGAAGCATTCACACATGACATTTTTAAACCCTCTCTTCCCTGTTAGCATAACTCAAGTGAAGCAGATCATATGCCATCCCCAGTTTTCCTCCAATTTGCAGAGCTGTCAAGTATTATCTTCTTTTCTCTCTGAACATGTACTGTTCCTTCTATTGCCTCATGCTGCATGAGCCCCACAGATCTGCTAAGAGAGGGAAGATTGAATGAGTGATCTGCATTAGAGCACATCTACTACTTGGCAATTTTAGCTGGAAAGCGTAAGAGGACAGAGTCTTTCCACATCACAAGAAGGGCCAGCTTTGAAGAGGGCACATGGAAACAGTGGGGATTCTTTCAGAGCAGACATCTATATACTGTTCCTTTCATTTGTTTTGTTGGGGTTTTTTGAAGATGATATGGAAGTACAGCTTAGTCTTTGACTAAGGTCATGTTAAACTCACTGTTCCATGAGAAACTACAATGGCTTATGCCTGGAGCTTTAGTGGGGAAGGCTAAGATGACTTGAGAGTGTTTGCAAGACCGAAACTAGTCTTCTAAAATCTGGTTAAATAAATCATGTGTCAAATCTTCTGCATTTTGGTCAGATAAATCATGTGTTATAGCTAGTGTTGGGGAAAACAAGCATTTTAGAAAGCTACACTTACTACCACTAGATTTGTGCTTCCCAGCTTGGGTTTCTCACTGTTAATGACAAACTGGAATGTACAGGAAGCCACATTCCAGGCTGTAATTCATGCAAACTGCCACAAATCTGTACATGTATCAACAGGATGCCGCTAATGGGCTGCCAAGAATCATCAACCCCTCTGGGTAAAAGCAAGAGGGAGTAGCAACAGGTTAGAGATGCACAGTCCACCAAGGCAGGCATGGTGGGGAAGAGTGTTAATGAGTTACCACAGCAGGGGAGGGTGGCAGCAGCTTCCAGGATGCAAACCAGAGAGTAAATAAGATGTTGGGAAGCAAACTAGGGTTGGTCTAAATGTAGAAAGACAGAAAATGCCCTTGTATTGCCTAACGGTAGAAAGAAGGAAAATGTTGGATGTCCTTGGGCAAGTGTGGGAAGGTTTCAGGGGTGGCTTTTTGTGAGAAGATGAGCGTAAGGCTGCAGGCAGTGAAGATACCCAGGGTGCCCACTGGAGCTCTCAGGAGGTCCTTGCACCTCCAAGGCTCATACATAAAGTATGAAGACAGCATGTGATGCAGGTTTTGTGGTATTTCCGTAGCCCTGCATGGAATAAAAGCAGTGTTTCAGTTTTGGAAATTGCACAGATCTTGTCTGTCTTGTCTGTTTTTTCCCACATTGCTTTAAATTCAGTTTGTACTGGGGACACTTGAGGATATCTTGAAGGAAGTTTCTGTTTGCAGGCAGCTGAGTGTAAGGATGTGCACAGGCAGGCACTGAAGCAGAACTGAAATGATGCACCACAGTATCAAACTGTCAATTTTGTTCTGCCCTTTAACAAGAAAAATAGTCTTTCTCATATTTCGGTGGAAAGAAGGCCAGGTTAAGATTTTTTCTTAAATTTTTGTAATGAATTATTTCAGCAACCACAATCTAGCTTCCATAATCCTTTGTGAATGCTGATAATGTGTATGAAGGGGCTGAGGCAGATACTTTTTAAGAAATAGATGTTTAACATTGAGGAAGCATGTATTAATCTGAGGAAAATTTTTATTGGAGGCAATGCACCGCAGGGAAAGGGAAGCAGAAGTGAAAAGAAGGTGAAAGTCTTATGTTCCTGTTGATTCAGAGCATGAAGAAGGAGGAAGAATAATTGCTGTGGTCTTTTTGTATTGCAGCATTTCAATTATGGCGGATACAGTAACTCAATTAAGTGTGTTAAGGGGTTGAAGCAGCTCCTGGACTTCCCTGAAGATAACATTGGTCTTGGTGTCAGCTGTATTTACAATGTAGATTAATACACATGGGAATAAGTCTGTATCTCATTTTAATGTTTTTGAGTCATAGACAGGTAGAATGACTTGGGTCAGAAGGGACCTTTGAAGATCATCCAATACAACCCACCCTGCCGTGGGCAGGGACACCTTCCACTAGACCAAGTAGCTCAAAGCCCCATTCAGACTGGCCTTGAACTCTTCCAAGGATGGGGCCTCCACAGGTTCTCTGGCCAAATGGTCCAGTGTCTCATTGTAGAACATTCCTTCCTTACATCCAGTCTAAACCTACCTTCCTTGCACAGACCTTCTTTGCACACCAAAGGGGTATTCATCATCAACACAGTGAGTGTTGATGGGGCGTGCTACGATTTTCTTTTTGCTACAGATCTGCAATTTGATAGTAAATAATTTACCCAACTCAGGTAACAGACAGTGACTTTGCTCCCAGCACCCATCCATTGGGCAATTTAGGGCTTTGTAGAAATGAGGAATTGATATGTCTAGTGAGAAAAGCCAGTTGCAGGGACCAGTGGTAGAGAAATGGAAACCTCAGGTTGTGTGTCTGAGGCCACAGGTGGTAGTGATAATAAGATGTCTGTGGGTTGTGAAGGTTTTGAAGCATTTTACTTTCTTTGCTCCTATTTTTTTTTTTTCTCCATTCAACTCAGAGTTTTCTTGATGAAGTAAAATCTAATTTGCTGGTAAAATTGCTGTGTTGCATGAGATAACCTCTTTACATTTCAAAGGAGAACAAAGCTACAAATGTCCTTTTTCCTCCCATAGTGACTCTATCAGTAAGGAAAAACACTTCAAAGATGCACTTATGATCTCAATTTGCACAAGATCTTATTTTGGTTTAAATCACTCCCAAGTCAACATCGTTCAGAAAAATCTGTTCTGCAGGTCCACGTGTAGCCATTTGGGCTCTTCCCATTTATTTACACAGGAAGAAAAGAGAAAGACATCCCTTCATTGCTAAATGTTAAAAGGTAATAGTGATGAAGCTTTGTAACCTTGCGTAGAAAGAAGGAAAGCAAGGTTGCGCATAAAGACTTACTGTTGTAGGAGTAAAACACAACAGCAAAATAAATTAGTTGAGTCAGTGATCCTGCCACTTAAGTTTGAAGGAAGGTTTTGGTTTTCTTTTTTTGTTTGTTTGTTTGTTTTATTATTTTTTTAAATGAACAGAAAAGAAACCCAGGAATCAGCTGAAAACTAAAGAAATTTTGTGATTAGTCAAAATACCCTTACTCATTATACTCACAAAGTAGATGCTTTCAGGAAGACTGATGGAGTGTCTCATTCATTCAAAAACAAATTTGATGCAGTAACAGCATCTTTGAAATGGTTTTATTGCAGTTTTCTTGGAGGTAAATGTCAGGATGGGTTGTGCTTCTCTTTTGCAAAACTTGCGGATGATAACCAGCCTAGGAGATGTGGTAAACGAAGTGGCAAGGGAGTTGGTGTCTATGGGGAAGGCAAAGACGGCAAAAAACTGAAGTCAAGCAGAATAAGGCCGCAACTAACAACAAATTAATCTGTTCTGTGTGATCAATGAATAGAAGAGCTTTTCTTGGTGGTGCTTCGTAACTGTTCTTTTGTACCTGTTCTTGCAGGGTTATATGAAGGCTATATCTCTAGGGACTCCTTTCTTAATTTGTTTAGCCCTCTGCTTTAGTATAGCAGCTGATTAATTGAGAAGACAAGGTGATATCAGGAATTAAATCTTGTAGTTTTTCTCTTAGTGTTTATTTTTGCTTTTTAATTTCCAAATCCCACTTTTATTTTATATATATATATATATATAAAAAAAAAATAAATTTTTTTTAGGGTGAGCACTGTCATTTTTATTTGCCATCAGTTTTCATTTCTTCCCATGATAGGAATCACATTTTACTTTTCCACACCCGTAGAGTGTGATTTCAGTTACATACCAACCAATAGGACATGATTACTGGTAAACCTTGTGTTAATGTGGTTTTATACTGGTACAAATGGGACCAGAATCTGGTCCTCTGTTGTCACAGTGGTGCTTCAGAGCATTCAGGTACAGTCCATTCAACATTCTGCCTTTTCAGAGAAAGAGAACTCTTGTTGGTAATTTTTCATCAGGTCAAACCCAGTCCTGGCTCTCTGCCTAACTATTAGTTGGTGTCATGATTTGGAGGTTCTGAGCTCCAGAGCAAACAACTTCTACATTTCTGTTTTCTGTAGCAATAAAGAAATAAAGCTCTTCACAGCTTGATGCAGAACACTAAGCATAACTGAAAAT
Source organism: Poicephalus gulielmi (assembly GCA_026283885.1). Classification (NCBI taxonomy): domain Eukaryota; kingdom Metazoa; phylum Chordata; class Aves; order Psittaciformes; family Psittacidae; genus Poicephalus; species Poicephalus gulielmi. The sequence goes on along the minus strand of JANEXQ010023467.1, from coordinate 6,432 downwards.
TTATTAGGGTGTTAGGATTTTTTTGAAGTAATTCATCCTTACCAAGTTAACATTTTTCGTCTTGTGATATTATGTGTATGTTTGTGGCTGTATATACCAAGATGGTTTTCCATTGCTTGCTAAAATGTAGTGAAGAGTAGACTTGATTAAGATTAGGGGTTTATACTGCAAATATTAAAGTAGATGAATTATTAGATATTAAGGTTATTTTATTCTAATCGCATTATAGTTTGACTTAAAATTTAGGACTCTGGAATGGTAGTGTGATATCCAAGTCAAGATTTGAGGCAGTTTGCTATATCCTGGACAGCAGTGGATGGCTTCATTGATGCATCCCTTACAAAAGGTGACTGAGAAGGCAGCCCAGAATAACTGGGTAAGACTTGTTAGGTTGTTATTTTGCAGATGTTATATGGTGATAATCTCTGTGCCCTTCTGCTATCAACTACTTAAAATGCCCAGGTTAGTTGTTCATGCCCTCGCAGTGGCAGACTAGAACTGAACAGTGATGCTTGGTATTAAAACATTAAATATTGATGAATTGTGATGAATTGCAAAAGATCATCACGGGAACTAGAAGATACCCCTGATATTGACCAGTTTTGGTGGCAAGCATGTGAAGCAGCCTAGGGTGGCTCTTCAGCCCAGCCAGAATCAAAACTACTCATGAGCTCTCACCCATGAACTCAGCTGTCCAAAGCCAGGTGGGGACAGTTCCAGTCTGGGATCCCATACCAAAAGAGTAGAAGAGATAGAAGACAAAACAGCATTAAAATGAAATGTGTTTAAGAGATACTTAAGTCAACAGGAAGCTACTGAAGCATGGCAACATAAATGACTCTGGAATATCTAAGGAAGGGTGGGTGATGAATCTGGAACTATGCAAAAGTAAAGTATAGATATGATAAAAGAAGCAAAAGCATATGAGAAAAAATACAGAACTATTAGTTCTAAGGACCATGCAAGAGGAAAAAGTAATAGTTATAATAATATTGGTCCCAATCAGGGCTGTAAGGTGTGGAAATGGTAATGCTGTCTAAAGAAAGAAAAATAATTGGAAATACACTGTATTCCAACTGTTCAGTATGTTGGTGATAAATTGAACAGCTATTGAAATTAGTTAGTTTAAAATCAGCAAGTGTAGGTAGCTTGCATCAAAGAATTATTTTAAGACTTGTTGAGGATGGGTTTTTGGTCATTGGTACTGATTGTAATGAATCTTGCAGCAGCTCAGAGGTTCCAGAAATGGAAGACAGAGTTTGTCAGGCTGCTGTTGATTAAATGGGCTGATATCGATCTTGGACAAAATATATAGCAACTGAAATAGGATTCAGATTGTAAAAGAAGAGGATAGGATTGTGAGAAACTGAGCTTGTGAGAAGTAAGCCTTAAGACATTTTTTTCTGGTCTTTTATAATGGAAACAAATCTAGATCATAAGTGTGGAAGCATTGACATTCTGTAATCAGACACCTGCGACAAGCTTGACCTGGTATGAAGGAGCTGACAGCTGTCTTACAAAGGGGTTGGAGGGTCTGCATCAGTGGCTGGAAATGAAACTAGTGCAATGATAGGACAAAAAAAAGTCCTTGGATGGACAGGGGAATTGCATGAGCTTGCATATGTTGTACTCCCTGCAGCTGTAAGGCCTCACCTAACTCAAGTGTCCATAACTCAGGAGGGACACGAACAGGTGCGTTGCACAGAGCTGAGAGAAGAGTCATGGAACTGGAAAAGATGCCTGACGCTGAGGGCTGCATGGAGCTGAGTACACGTAGTCTAACCCAGAGAAGACAGCAGAGTAACACAGTGACAGTTGATAGGAGGCTTTGCAGGGAAAAGTCTTTAATAAAAGACTTAAATAAAAGGAAGCAACGTGGTGAGAAGTTGAGCTAGATAGCAATAATCCTGGTGTTATGACAAAGTAATTCTAAACTATTGAAACAATATGAATCAGTGCATTGGAAATCAAAGTGAAAGCATAAACACAGCAGCCTTAGGAGGGGGTATTGCATCTGTCTGCTTCCAAAGTCTCTGAAGTGGACTCACCTTGCTGGGTGGAAAGCAAAGACAACGTGATAGTTTTGAGGATCCAGGTCTGTTTCGTAACTTTTTTTTTCAAGGGTAAGTTTCCTGTGAGCCATTTAACTGTTGTCTTCCCTCATGGGCCCCAAAGGGAGTTTTGGAGCCCTTGGTTAGTGCACAGCCATTTCATAATCACAGACATTTCAGAGCTTGTCCACGTGTCTGACACTTCTCATAAAAAAGGTATATCCACCTATCCAGCATGTTATCCTGCCAGACAGTACCTATTCGTGTGCCTATTTTCATGTTCAAATTACAAATAGATACTCACCAAAGCATCTGGCAGTCTCCTGTCCTCAAAAGAATCAGTCAGCAATGCTCAGGTGTCCTGGTTTCACCTGTAACAGTTATTTTTTCTTCCTAGTAGCTGGTGCAGTGCTGTGTTTTGGCTTTGGTCTGAGAACAACACTGATAACACACCAGTGTGTTAGTTGTCTCCCAGTAGCACTGACCCCGATCAAGGACTTTTCAGTTTCTCGTGCTCTGCCAGTGAGGACGGACACAGGAAGCCAGGATGAAGCAAAGACAGGACATCTGAACCAAACTAGCCAAAAGGGTATTCCATACCACAACACGTCATGCCCAATATATTAAACTGGGAAAGTTACCTGGAAGGGCTTGATCAGTGCTCAGATTAGGCTGGGTATCATTCAGCAGGTGGTGAGCAATTGTACTGTGCATCGCTTGTGTTTTATGAGCTTTCATTTCTTCTCTTGCTGTTTTCTATTATTATTATTATTATTATTATTATTATTATTGATATTCTTTCTATTATCACTATATTTTACTTTAATTTAGTTATTAAATTGTTTGTCTCTCAACCCGTGGGGTTTGCGTTCTTTCAATTCTCCTCCCTATCCCACTGGAGCAGGGAGAGAGGTGAGTGAATGGCTGTGTGATGTGGAGTTACTGGCTGAGTCTAAGCCATGACATCAGGAGAAAGATTTCAGCAATACCACTTGTCTGCTTTAAAAGATTTTGGTTTTTGACCAGATAGTGAGACTAGTCTTCTTGGTGTCAGGCACTCAAAACTTCTATATAGTAGTAGAAATGCATTTGGAAGCTTCCAAACTTTGCTTCCTTGTGCTCAGCTAATAATCATAGAATCATAGAATAGTTAGGGTTGGAAAGGACCTTAAGATCATCTAGTTCCAACCACATATTAACATATATCATCTCCTATGTGAAAGGAGGATTCTTGTCTTTGTTAGTATTATTTTTCAGATGAATGAGTAACCTGAGCATTGCTAGACAGGTTACAGGCTGAAGTTTAGTTTGTGTATTTCCCCTCCCCACCTCCCTCCCCCCCACCATCCCTTCTAAGAAGAAATGTCTGAATTTCACTGCAAGATATTTGATCACATACGGAAACCCTCAACTTGTTGGAAGACTTGTGAGTAAATAACATTTTTACGTGCCTTAAGTTATTTAACAGATTTTCAATTGCAGTTGATTAAGTGCATTCCTCTGCAAACATGAACTCTTTGATGGCGTTGATAAATGTATTTGCCTGAATGAGGCAGCTTTAGAGATGCTTGCTTGGGACTGAACAGTCTATCAACCTTCACTCTGAACCAATAGATACTGAAAACTTGGCTGTAAAAAGCGCCCTGGATGTTCTTCATTAGTTATTCTGTATACAACATGGCTTCCAGAAATCAGCGTCAATCTATTATTGCTTTTTTCTCTTCTGGTCTAAAGAGATAGTTAAATAGGCAGTTGGACCAGTCATGTTAAATGAATCCAAATATTTCCCACCAATGGTTTATTAACCATTAAGGTCTATGCCAGAGAAACACCCTTACCAGCATTCATATGCAAGTGTTGGGTCTGGCCAGGGTCAGTCATGCCTTTGGGTTATGTTTGGCAATCCTATTTCTCTTTGCAAAACTGTTCATTGTCTTGAGTTGATAATTGGAAAACCAGCTGAGGTCTCTGGTAAAGAAAGCTTCTAGATAATTACTAATGGACTGCAAGGAAGCCATGTTTATCTGTGTGCAAATTGAGATTCTTAAAATATGTGCAATGTTTGGTAGAGAAAGTAGCAGAAAAAGTGCCTTTTTTTCCACAGATGGTGGGAAAGTTTGAGTACAGACTAATTGCTAGAAGGGTGTCTTAGGCTTCATGTTTGATGTCTGTGTATCCAATAACTGTCTTTTGATTCTAATGAAAAATCTGAATTTGCCTGCAAATACACAATGCCAAGCAAAGCATTTTGGCAAACCATTTATTTGATGAAAAATGCAGCTTTAGGGCTGAATAATTTGTTGATGAAATATTTTAGAAACAATGAAAAAAATCTGTGCTCTCTTAGTGATGGATGCACAATGAAATGAATATAAGGATGAGAGGAGAACAGCAGATGTCATTTATTTGGGGTTTGCAAAGGCTTTTAACACTGTTGCCTGCAGCATTGTCATTTGGAAGCTAAGGACGGATGGGCTGAGATGCACTGATGGTTAGATGGCTTGAAAGCTGGCAAGATTGTCAGGCTTAGAGGAGGGGTAATTAACAACTTTGATGTTTAGCTCGTACCAGGGAAAAGCAGAGTAAGGTGGAGATTGATACTGGGGCAGATACTCTGTGTCTTCATTGACAGCCTAGACGGTGGGACAGAGTCATCTTTAGCGTGTGTGCATCCAGGTATAAATTAGGAAAAGGCTTAGTGCCAAGCCAGAAAGTGGACCTTCACTTGAAAAGGGACCTTGAGGGCCACTTTTTGATTTGTTGGTGCCTCTGCATTTTGGCATTGTAGTTGAACTGGTGGCACTAGGCAAAGTGGAATTAAATGCAATCTGGCAGCAAATGGATAGCAATGAACTGACATAGAGCTGGTTCAAGATGAGGGGAAAGGCTACCCTAATGCCATGCCCAGCCACAGAGGAGAGTGATGGCAAAAGACTGATACAGGTATGCTAGTTACTCAGCCAGTGTTGGATAGACCTCTTAAATAAAAAACACTACTTTCTTATCAGGAATTGTACCCATCATGTTTGTTTTGCTTTCTAGTGGACTCCTGGTATATAGTTTTTTTGCATCACGTGGCTGTTTTCCTTTTTCAAACTTTTTTGTTTTTCATTACATTGATGAGCACTAATGAATACCTGTGGCTACAAAGCAGTGTCACGTGTTTTCTATGACTTCACATTTCATTTAAAGTCTGAAAATGTGAACTGAAATTTGAAAATTGTCTGTTAAATAAATATAGCTGGGGCTTTTGCAGTCAGTAGCCTTGATGGAAAAAAGAAACAGGGATTCATATATGCCCAAATAGTTGAAAGCATGATCATCTTATTTCAAATCTAGGTATTTATTGAGGCAAAATACCACAGTGAGAAATAATACTTCACATAATGACCACCACATATAAGAAAAATAGGTCAGGCAGGACCAGCTTCATTTCCATGGCAACTGCTTAATTGCTAGTGGAAAAGGCTAACTTGATGCCTAAGAGTGGTTTCTTTACATTAGTTTCATTGCTGGGTCTTAAACAGAATTATTTTTGCAATGACCTGATGGGCATCAAAATGACAATAAACAGCGGTTACCTTTCTAATAGCCTGTGTCTACTTCAGCATCATATTTTAGGCCCATGCTTACACCTTTCCCAAACCCTCAAAGTCTTGTGTCACGTTTGAGTGAAAATAGGAGTCTTCTGGTGACATTAAGATTTAGTCTGAAACATTCAGGCAGGAATTACAATGTCACTAAGTAGTTAGTAGTGCATAATTTAGAGTCCACTTTTTTATGAAGGATTCATTAAAGTTTAAATTTGATGTGAATCTGCTTAGTATTTAGGAAATAGTTTTGCAGTACAAAGACCCAGCATTTTGCTGGTTGATGAAAACAACCTGTCATTGTTACTTTCTCCTGGCTCTGGTTTTAGTAGTTCTTAGTAACGTGGTATTAGCCAAAAGCATGCTTTGGGCTCCATTATAAAGAACATTTTAGAAACACAGTTCTGAAACTGATTGCCTGGTCTGAAGGATGTGTGTCCTAAATCAGAGTATCAGAAGTTAAATTGTCTCAGTTAAGGAAGAGAGGAAAACTTGAGATAACCATGCCAAGTGCAAGGTTCTACACCTGGGTTGGGTCAATCCCAGGCACAGCTACAGGCTGGGTGGAGAACAGATTCAGAGCAGCCCCGAGGAGAAGGACTTGGGAGTGTTGGTCGATGAGAAAATGAACATGAGCCAGCAGTGTGCACTCGCAACCCAGAAAGCCAACCGTATCCTGGGGCTGCATCAAAAGGAGCATGAACAGCACATTGGAGGAGGTGATCCTGCCCCTCTACTCTGCTCTTGTGAGACCTCACTTGGAGTATTGTGTGCAGTTCTGGTGTCCTCAA
>JANEXQ010023466.1:0-23590 GCA_026283885.1 Poicephalus gulielmi | reverse complement strand
TAAACTTCATAAGGTTGGCATCAGCCCACCTCACAAGCGTGTCAAGGTCCCTCTGGATGGCATTCCTTCTCTCCAGCCTATCAACCGAACCACACAGCTTGGTGTCATCAGCAAACTTGCTGAGGGCGCACTCAATCCCACTGTCCGTGTCACCGACAAAGATGCTGGACAAAATGTTCAACAAACATTTGTCTGTATGAACAAATATGTTGTCATAATCATCTATATTATACTATATAATACAGCTTTAAGGACTGCAATGATCCCTTCAGGAATGTACAGAGAAGAATTCAGTCATTCATCTAAAATACTGATGTGGAAGAACAAAAGGATTTTTATGAGTCAATCTTACGTATCAAGAATTCCACAGCAAAACATTAAAAAGCAAACTACAATAAAATGCTGATAGTTGCATGTTTTGCTGTTGCTCCAGACAAAGAAAAGACTTTAAACTTCTTAATATTGATTCTTAAAAGAAAAAGAATGTCTTATATGGAGTTTTTCTGTAGATGTGTGTAAGCACACAAATCTATAAATCTAGAGGGTACTTTTACCTCTAGCTTAATACACAACAAAAATTCCAAATATAAAAATGAAACAGAAGTCTGAATGACCCTCCTTGCTAGTACATAAAGCAAAATGAACACTGCTCATGCCTGTAGAGGATGCCCATTTCCCAAGATATGAACCTTTTAAGCAAAAAGCTTTGCATGGAAACAAAAATTTCCAATATAATTGACAAGTGCTATGTCCCTAAATGCCAAAAAACTAATGAAATCTGGCTGTGATTCTGAGTAGCTCTACTACTTCTGCAATGTGATGTTTTCGTCATCAAATTAGGAAAACTTTCTTTACAGAAAGGGTAATCAGGCATTCTAAAAGGCTTCCCAGGAAAATGGTAGAATCACCATTCCTGGAACTGTTCAGAAACGATACAGATGAGGCCCTCAGTGACATGGTTTATTGGTGATCTTGGCAGTCCTGGGTAATGGTTGGACTTGATGATCTTACAGGTCTTTTCCAACCTAGTTGATTCTATGATTCTGAGTGCTGTGTGTATTCAATACTGTTTTAACAGACAGGGATGTACAATTCCACACCTTGAATGACAACTGCGGAAGACCAGTCCCACTGAAGTTCAGATGCTATGAATCAAAAGACAGATTGCTGTATCTGTGCCAAAACTTATTCTGACTCTGTGCATCTCTTTACATAGAAGGATTCTACATATACTATTATGTCTTTTACATTGTAACTACCTGGAAAAAGAAATTCACCAGTTTTATGGTTTAGGGAAGGAGTTATGACTTCTGTTACTCTGCTCACTACATGTATGAGTAACATGTAATAATCATGTTTCCACCCTCTCTTATTAGTACTTATCTATGTATTTATCCACAATTTTCAAAAAGTTGCATGGCACAACACAATACTATCTATTAAGTCAATATTCACTAGAGTATGAAGACGTATGACCATTTTCATGAGATTCAGCTTATCCATTCCCATGAAGGCATACTTTAACATGATGGTACTTACAATGGGAACAAAAAAGCCTATGGTTTCTAAAATTGCTTTCAAATATTTTAAATAGTTTGCTTCTTTTCCTCATAAAATAACAAATGTCAAATAGTATATAAAAATTCCCAAATTAAGGAAAGAAAAACAAGGATGCACATTATATATAAAGCAGTAATAGGCAGAGACAACTTCACTAGGCTGTGACATATGACATCTGGTAGACTATTATCATAATAAATGGAAAAAGTAGGTGAGATTCTGTCAACAGCAAGGTATAAAGAAATGCATCTTCATCAGAATGACAAACATATCTGCTTTTAACAAACATAGGTCAAACTAAAATTCAAGTATCGATGAGTTAAATATTTTCCCTTTAATTAATCTCCTTTTCTTTTACATTTTAATTAAAGCATAAACTCATTTATCAGAAATATGTATTTATGCAGTTTAATTTCTTTTTAGTTAGGACAAATTAAACTTGCTAATAATCAATGGCTAAAAACTACAAATGAAAAGAACCGTAACAACATTCTTATTCTATGGAGCCTGAAATTTGTCATTGGGTGCTTTAAAAACAAGTTAGAATATTGTCTTTTTATTTTTGATTGAAGGCAAGATGCAATTTATATTTAGTCCTTTCAGAACTAGATACATACCTGCAAAGTAGTATTCACCAGATTGTAACAATCTTCTACATGCAAGAAAGTAGAAGTTTGAAATTCACCGTGTGAACAGAAGTCACAATGAAATGGTGGGGTTTTGAACAAGTCACAGATGGAAGAATTTAGGAAAGTAAATTGAAGAGTATTTTTTTATTATTATTATTATTACTTGTGTTTTGATATAAAAAGTTACTTGGCAAAGCAAATTCCCCAGAGGTATTGGAATATAAAATTTCAAAAGAGAGATGATGGGGAAAATAAAGGTATAATATTAATATCACTGTATTCCCAGATAGCCATTTGCTTGATGCTTTCGGGTCAGTTTTGGGGTCTTTCCAATGTGATGCTGGTGAAGACAGTCTGCATGATGGTATTTACTTATTTACTTTTAAATCATTTTCAAGAAATTAATGAGTGCTTTGGTCACATATTTTCAGACTTCAGTAGCATCTGATGGCATTAATATACCAGACAGATTGATTTGGCAATTGTGTCTCCATCTCATGTGTACTCTCACTTTGTAACTATGGTCTCTCATAACACATAAATGAAGCTGCTTGAAGGGTAAAGAAGGAAACCACAAAAACATTGCCATTTTGATACACTCTAATGAATGCATGACACAATTTAATCATAGAATCATAGAATCAACCAGGTTGGAAAAGACCTTTAAGATCATCCAGTCCAACCTTTACCCCAGCACTGCCAAGGCCACCACCAACCCATGGCACTAAGGGCCTCGTCTACATGGTGCGTGAACACTTCCAGGGACAGCGACTTCAGCACTGCCTTGGGCAGCCTATTCCAATGCCTGAGCACCCTCTGGGGAAGGAATTGTTCCTCATCTCTATCTAAACCTCCCCTGGTGCAGCTTGAGGCCGTTTCCTCTTGTTTCACCCCTAGCTCCTTGGAAGCAGACACCAGGGCCCTCCTGGCTTCATCCTCCTGTGATCTAACAGGAGACTGGCCCAAACAGATATCCCATTTTGGCCGTGTCACTGCCTTCCTCCAGAATCAAAGCTTCTGCTACGAACCAACTTGTGTGCAACCTCTCCCTCTTCTCCCATTCGCTGACAAAATAGGTTGGAAACACAAACCTGTTCTAAACTTCTTGAAGCATAAGAACATGAAGCATGAAGAAAGATGGAGTAAGGCAGCTAGTATGTCCAAAGAAAGATATATGTAACAGAAGTAGAAATTTCCTTTTACACTGATTGAATAGCTAACGCGTTTTCTACAGTTGCAATTCTGTTTTCATCTATCAAGCATCTGAATGTTGGATAAATAACTTCCTGCTTTTTCTTTAACAAATCCAAAATGAATGCATAAAGGCTTGCATGAGAGTTTAACAAAGGAGGATGGGGAGAGCTAATGCGGCATGAAATTGGGGTGGGGATGATGTCAGTGAGCTAAGTGATTCCACTTTCAATGGTAGGTGTTGACACCCATTCTTCAAAAAGTTAGGCAAGTCACACTGTGCTGAAGTGGTGAGAGTGGCACTTGTACTTCAGAAGTTCCACTTCCCTTTCTGTAGCGTAGCATAGTTGCAATAGGAAAAGCAGATTGTAAATAGACTTAACGCAGTGCTCTACCTATTCACTGGACTGAACATGCATAAGCTTTTACTGCTTTTCTACTCAGAAAAAAAACAAAAAAAGAGAATAAACAAAATACAATAACCCTGGTAGATGGTAATTGGTGACAGCCAAATTTCAGTTCATGATAACTCTGTGGTTTTGAATTTGTGCCCAAAACTGAGGAATGTCTACTGAACATTACCATCAACACACATGACTACATAATACTTCATAACTCGATCATATTAACAGTTCTAACTAAAAGATCCTGGTTTAACTCACTATTCTGTCTGACTCAGAGCACAGATTTGCATCCTGAAGTAGTCCACATAAAGAAGACAGATTTGCACATAGCACATTCCAAAACAATACAGTAGGCGGCATGGGGACAGGATCTTCCTTTCTCTCTTAAAACTTCTCCATAGATGCTTTCTGGAAAGAGACAAGTCTTTGCACATTTCACCAAAATCATCCTTCAGCAAGTATGTATTGCCCACTGACCCTACTAGAAGCTGCAATGAAACTGGAACAGTTTTGCATAACTTGATGACAATAGGCTTCTGACTTTACATGTAACAGAAGCAGCAAAGTTCTGATGTTGAAGACAAGGGATTTGTCAATTTGTCAATCTACGTCAGTGGGTTTTGGTGAGGTTTCTTTGATAAATTTAGCAGGAACATGGATAGGGATGACCTCCCCCCCAGAAAAAAAAAAAGTTGCAAGTAAAAGAGAATAAAGATGTTTCTTAAGTTTTCAACACTCAACAGAAGTTTTTGGTGATTCCAATTTAATGTTTAGGGTAGGCAGTAGTAAAGGGCAAGCTTTTTAAGGCTGAGAAATGCTTTAGGAGACAATACACTCCAAGCTCTAGACTTTAATCTTGCTGGTAACACAACCTTCATCTATTCAAGCATGTGTACTCAAGCTACAGAGCATTTCACAAATCATATCTTAACAGAAAACCGCATCAATTGCCACCCTAATCTAATAATCTTTGATAACAGAACTTGTATTCAAAACAGTAGTTACACAGAGCTCAAGAGGGAGATTGTAAAATAAAAACTATAAATAAATACAGTTGACTATCGAGAACTGAAAAATATCAAAAGTCACAACCATGAACTGTTACAGATGAAAGAGAAACTAAAATAAGGTACAGAAGTTAAATGAATGAGATATGGTGTATTTCAGTATACTGCACGTGGGTTTTTTTCATTTTATAATCCAAATACAAAAACAAGTATCTCAAACATCTGCAACAGAAATTATCTAGAATTATGAAACATTGCTACTTTATAAATAAAAATATAAGCCAATCATTAATACTAGAAAACATCTTTCAGAAAGGAAAAAAAAAAAAAAAACACAACACAAAAAAAACCAAAAAACCCTGCATTTATTAATTCCTTAATGTAAACTTCCAACTGATAGGGTAAACTTGAAGAAACTGGAAATTCGATCACAATAATCTAAACAACCAGCTAATAGCCTAAAAAATAATAGGTCTAGCGCAGATTTTACTCTGTGGCATAAAGTTGTTGACAATACATTCTTCAATAAAGAAAAATTGAATTATAGCCTTAGGGTGGTTTAATTTGGTACAAATTTTGAATAATGTTATATACATTTCCAAAGCAGATGCTAAGAGACTCTACAAGGACACTCAGCTCAATCAGAAGCCAGATTAAAGTTCCATCTGGAACGAAAACATTCCACAGCTCTATTACAATTAGCAGAATCACCAATGTCAGACTCAAAAGTTGGGCAATGTGAAACTCTTTCTGTTCAAAATACAGCTATTAGCCCAGAAACCAAACAAGAAGTTCACACATCTTTAAAACAGAATTTTTTAAGCAGTCACAGACTTAAACTTTTGTACCTCTTATGAAAACTGTCATTTGTATTGTGGTTTGCTCATACGAATCACAAAGTCTATCCAGACACAATGATTTTATGTCACTTCTCCCATTCCATGCAGGTAATATCAGAAATCACATGTGTTTAAGTAGCCGCAATACTCAGAAAGTATCAACAGGCTGAGACTAACACAGAAGCTATTTGCACGAAATAAAATTCTGGACTGATTTTGAATTGCCCTGAACTTTGCCTTCTGAATTCCCAGGCTTCTCGTTATGAAACAAAGCATTTTCCCAACATGCCATGCTGAAGAGCTGCACCCTTGAGTGACCCATCTTTAGATGAAATATAACAGAATTATCTATGAAATCTAATGGCTGAAAGTAAAAGCCAAATATTTGGTATAACAGCATTTTCCTAGATTTAAACAAAAACAAAACTTCAAAGTTTACTAGAAGAAAGCATCCTTTCAGCACAATTCAGTAAACAGCAGTGCTGACATAGACAGTAACAAACCCACTCAACACAGAAAAACAAAATATGCCACACGCCTTAAATTTACTATTTTACCAATTAACAAATAACGCATCACACAAATAAGCAAATCTAAATGCAGAAGTTAGAAATCAAATGCCCACATCTTGCATCTCTTTCCCCCCAAATAAATCCACAATAGAATCATAGAATCATAGACTTTTAAAAAATTACACCTCATTACACACATTTTCATCAAGAAAAGATGCAGTTAAAGCACATATTTATGTTTTTCCAGTTGCTGGTTACATTAATCAGCCTGATTTCTATTATGACGTAGTAAGCTGCTCGGTCTGAAAATATCTACAATGTTAACATCCAGATAAGAGCAAAGTGAAGACAGAGATAACTGTAGCCCCTGTCCAGTTAGTAGCCCATACTGTTCTGCAATAAAGAAGTAAATTTTAACTTCCAAAAAAACCAGCAATAGTCACAATTTCCTATTTAGTACCTTTAATTAGTGTTCAAATATTATCCAATAATCTCCATATCTGAAATTTAATCTTCTAAATCTTTAGAGAAAAAAAATTAACTATCTGGAGCAACAATGCGATTTGGTCCTAAGTCTGACTCTTGTTATTTCTGAGAATAGCCCAAAAGATATCTATTGCTAACACCATGCTGCAGGATGGAGGCATTTAGATGAAACACGCAGGGAAGTGGAAATCTAAATAGAGAAACATGATGTCAAATTCAGATCACTGCAAACCAATCAGTGCCCTTGACAGAAAACTGCCTTTCTAAGGCAGCAGTCAACATGAGTGTCCAAGGCTGCTGGTTACATCAGAAAGGGCCAAGGGCATCAAGAAACTTCAGTTCTGATGAAACCATGGTGAAATAATGACTATATTTCAGTTTACACAAGAACATAGTGGCCCATCAAAACAACCAGCTTCCCTAATAGTTAATGTGAGTTTTCTGAAAGATTAAGAAACAAAACAGAACCCAAAAATGAAAATGTTAATTGACAGAAAGCAAAGTATTGTCATTAAAATAAATTTCAAAGCCTGGGCTGGAGCCACACCACTACCTAGGGAATTTTTCCAACAGCAGCCGGGAAACTATTGAATTCTTCCACAAAGAAATATCCATGGTGGTAACTGATCATTCATGGCAGAGAGATCTTTGGATAGCACGGGTCCTGGTTAACCCTCTAACTCCAGCGACGTAAAAGTGAAGCACAGGCCTTGAAAGGATTCTCCAAGAACTCTCTTTCTCAATTTTGAGTACATGAATGCATTATTAAGATCAGGCACATGTATAAGGCTTTTGCAACAGTAAGGACCTATTTAGCTCATTTCCACAAGTAATAATCATGCACACTTTCAGTCTTCAGCAGGTTTTCTTATGAAGGTCTGTGCTGCAATGTAAAGACTTCCAAATTTAATCCATGATTTCTGACTCTTGTGGCAGGTTGTGAACTTGCACAGCTCTAGGCAGAAATAGTACAGTTACTGAAGAATCTTTCCGTCCTCACTCAAATATTCAGTAATCTAACAGTAAGCAACCATAACCAGCAGTTGTTTACTCCTCAGTATCACAAGTCATGAAATTACTTGACAAAGGCCAACTGCAAGCTTATTTAGCTTCAGACCAAGCAAGGTATTGAAAGCACTTAGCAATATCTCTGAACAATCTCCTGTCAATGAAGAGGAAAAATATTAATTTTCACTATTCTGTACACCTCAATAGCTCTTGACCAATGATGAACTCTCACCTACTTTAAGAGACGTAACACGAGTCCTAGTTACTGAATTAGAGTGACTTGAGTTACTCCGGCAGAAAACTTCAAATGATTCCCAGCAGTACCTTGCTTGTGAAATTTTTGAAGTATCATCTTTTTCCTGCTCCTTCTCAAGATCTACATGCAGCTCTTCCGAGACTTGATAAGTGACACATGCATAGGATTAACAGTGTACCAGTACACCATTACAAGTACCTCCTGTGACCATGCCACCACCTTAAAGCACTTGGAGAAATCTACCTCATGGAGAAACAGCTGGCTGACGTTGAACCCAGCAAAGTGACTGGATAGGGGATGGACAAAAGATGACAACCAAACCCATAATTTAGATTTTTTTTTCCCAACAATTGGCCAATCTACTCTGTAACCTACCAACACTCCTGCATTCTTCATTCATGCTAGCCTGGTGCTTGATAGCATCTGCTGAAAAAACACTTATCACCTCTTCTGGTAGCTGGAAAACACCAATCCATTCTAGCAATGACTAAAAGTTATTCAATTATTCATATCTTCATCATCGTTCAGCTGCAGCACACTTCAAAAATCAGGCATAAAATACTGGTTTTGTTGAGCTCTCTCTTCTGTACACTTGCTTGATTTCAGTTTAAATGACTACCCAAAGTTCCACAGGGATGAAAACTTCCTGTGATTAGGAAGACAAAACTCTTTCACATGCAGGACAGAACTTTCGTGAAGGCTGGTCCAAGAACACAAAATAAACATTCTGAGCAGGCAAAACCCACCATCATCATCAACTCCAACAGCAAAGTGCATTTCTTGCTCTTGCTAAGCCAAACACCAAAATGTTTTTAACACATGTAATAAAACCAAGACTCTCTTGCAAACACTTCTTCCCTTAGAAGAGACTGATATAACACAGCACTTAGTGTATCACTGGAGCATTGTTCACCACCACCAGGGAAGAGAGCACTGGATGTCAGTAGAGAAGCAAGATCCCAGTCCATCTCAGTATAACATCTGTCTGCCAACAGCTGCTGTGTTCCCTCCACATTCCCTATTATGACTAGAGGAAGCTTACCCTTCTTTTTATACTGTTCACTTCACAATGTTATTCCAATGGAAGTAAACTCTACAAAGCTGACCTTCATATATGAATCACTTTTCATTGGCAGATACCTTTGCTGTGCTTTCTGGATACCTGCTTTAAATGACAAAGACAAGACAGACTGAAAATCTGGAATAATGTAGAAGACAAAAGTTTGGGTTCTTTTCAGTTCCTTCTTCTGTGTTCCACAGTTTGTTAGCCAAGACTGTTTTGAACAGTTGACTGCACTGTATACACTGTACTTCTCCTACCTCTTACATCAGAAATATAATGAACTCCAGTAAATTAGGTATGTAAGACCTCCCATGTTTGAACCAAGGTTAGCTATCCTTGGGATTTTTTTTTCCCATTTATATTCTTAACACAACTCTAAAAATAGTTTCCAATAATTACCCTATCAGTGATATAAGGCTTACTAACTCTATAATTTATCATTATTTTCAACAGCAGAGGAAAAATGATTCAATATTTGGGAACAGTTCCTAAAATTATCTTAATTGGAAAAGAAAGTGCACCACACATATTTATAGAACTATCTTTAAATCAGTATTTTCATCACTGTATGCAGTTTAGTTCAATGAATCAACACATGTCTTCACCAGTAATCCAGAATTCACACTTCTTTTTTAAGGACAACAAGGATAATGTTCTTGACTTTGTAATTTGCCTTTAGCAACCATACTACCTTGACTGCATGATTCCATCCTGCAGTATGCAAAGACAGATCAGTAATTACCTTCTGGAGGAAAGCTCTTCTCAGTCATCTTTTCTCTGGGAACACATTTAAGATCATTAAAAATCAATCCCACTGACATAGAATCAGAAAATTGTTTATCTCAGAAAAGACCTTTAAGGTCATCAAGCCCAACCTTTAACCAGCCATGCCAGGCCCACTGCTAAACCATGTCCTTCAGTGCCACATCTACACAATTCTTAAATAATTCCAAGGATGGTGGCACAACCATTTCTCTGGGCAAACTGTTCCAATGCTTGACAACACTTTCCATGAAGAACTTGTTCATAATAGCCAATCTAAACCTTCCCTGACACAACTAGAGACCTTTTCCTTTTCCCCTGTTGCTTGCTACGTGAGAGAAGAGACCAACATCCACCTTGCTACAACCTTTCAGGTACTTGTAGAGAGCGGTAAGGCCCTCCCTGAGCCTTCTCTTCTTCAAACTAAACCCCTCCAAGTCCCCTCAGCTGTTCCTCATAAGACTTGTGCTCCAGGCCCTTCACCAGCTTTGCTACAATTCTCTGGACCCACTCCAGCACCTCAACATCTTTCTTGTAGTGAAGGGCCCAGAACTGAACACAGTATTCAAGCTGCAGCCTCACCAATGCCAAGTACAGGGGGATGATCACTTCCCTAGTCCTGCTGGCCACACTATTGCTGATACGGGCCAGGATGCTGTTGGCCTTCTTGTCCACCTGGGTACAAGCTGGTCCATGTTCAGCCAACTGTCAACCAACATCCCCAGATCCTTTCCTGCCAGGCAGCCTTCCAGCCGCTCTTCCTGAAGCCTGTGGCAATACATTGGGTTGTTGTGATTCAAGTGCAGGACCCCACACTTGGCCTTGTTGATCCTCATACAACTTTCAGAGGGTGCACGCAACTCGTTCATCCAGATCATAGATACAGATATTAACCAGAACTGGCTCCAGTACTGAGCTCTGTGGAACACCACTTGTGACCAGTCACCAACTGGATTTACCTTCACTCTTGGGGCTTTGCCATCCAGCGAGGTTTTTACTCAAAGAATGGTACACCCATCCAAGCCATGAGCAGCCAGTTAATCCAGGAGAATACTGTGGGAAAGTCAAAGGCTTTACTGAAGCCCAGGCAGACAACATGAACAGCCTTTCCCTCACCCTCTAAATGAATCACCTTGTCATAGAAGGAGATCAGGTTAGTCAAGCAGGATCTACCGTTCATAAACCCATTTGACTAGGCCTGATCACCTGGCTGTACTATAAATGCCCCTGATGGCACCCAAGATGATCAGCTCCATAGCCTTCCCTAGCACTAAGGTCAGAATAACAGGCCCATAGTTCCCCAGATCCTCCTTCTGGCCCTTCCTGTAGATGGGTACCACATTTGGAAACCTCCAGTCAACTGGGACCTCCCCAGTAAGCCAGGAGTGCTGATGAATGATTGGAGGTGGCTCAGTGAGCAGCTCCACCAGCTCCCTCAGTACCCTTGGGTGGACCCTATCTGGGCACATTGACCTGTGTGTGTCCGTATGGTGCAGCAGGTCACTGACCATTTCTTCTTGCACTATGGGGGCTTCATTCTGCTCCTTGTCTTCCAGCTCAGAGGGCTGGGTACCCCAAGAACAACTGGTGTCAATATTGAAGACTGGGGCAAAGAAGGCATTAAGTACCTCAGCCTTTTCCTCATCCTTTGTCCCTATGTTTCCCTCCCATCCAATAAGGGATGGAGATTTTTCTTAGCCTTCCTTTTGTTGCTAATGTATTTACAGAAACATTACCTACTGTCTTTTATGGCAGTAGCCAAATTATGTTCTAGTTGGGCTTCGTCTCTTCTAATTTCCTCCCTGCATAACTTCATGACTTCCTTGTAGTCATCCTGAGTTGCCTGCCCTTTCGTCCACAGGTCATAAACTCTCCTTTTCCCTCCCAGAGTTGCAGCCAAAGCTCTTTGTTTAGCCAGGCCTGTCTTCTCCATCAGTTCGTCTTTTGGCACGTAGGGAATGTCTGCTCCTGTGCCTTTAAGAATGCATTCTGGAAGAACGTCCAGCCTTCCTGGCCTCCTTTGCCCTTTTGGACTGCCTCTCAATGGGCTCTGTCAACCATGCTCATAAGCAGATCAAAGTCTGCACTCTGAAAGTCCAAGGTAGCAGCTCTGCTGACCCCCATCCTAACTTCTCCAAGGATTGAAAACTATCACTTTGTGATCACTGTGCCCAAGATGGCCTCCAACCATCACATCACCCACAAGTCCGGCTCACTCACCAGCTGTACCTGGACATTATCTTCCACATACTCCAGGAACCTCCTACATGGTTTCCCCTTCTGCTGTATTGTATTTCCAGCAGACATCTGTAAACTGAAGTCCCTCATGAGAACAAGGGCCAGCGATAGGGATTCTTTCCCCAACTTACTGCTTACAGAATATTTTGTTTGCCTCTTCATCTTGGATGATACTCCACACAGTCATAAAGGATCAGGTTCCCTTCTGTTCCATAACATGAGGAAGTTTTTAAGAGGCAAAATAATCACAACTTTGTAGCAGCAAATAATACCAGTTTCACCTGCACGGTGGAATTGACTGATGGAGAATTTTCTGGAAAACTTTGTTATGAAAAGATACTGAACAAAAAAAAAAAAACCCAAACTTTTTCATTTCTTTTCCTGTTTAAGGAAGCTCAGATAACTGACCCTTATCTTTTCTCATATCCAAGTTAAAAAGCCAAATCCCTTAGCCTAAAGATGTGTATGTGTTGAAATATTTAAATATTATACCTTCTAAAATACATTTTAACTTAAGACTGAAATCATGACAATCCACTTTAGGGCACATAATCATCTCTGAAAATGAATTTAAAAAAAAGAAAAAAAAAAAGAAATCAGTATTTATGTGTTTGCTGCTATAATGTCACAAAACTGGAGAAGGGGAAAATTAAACTAAATTAATAAGTGGCATTCCAAAACCAACAAAAGGAGCTAACTCTTCACGGAGATAAAAAGAAAGCCATGGTACTCATTGCCAGAGGACATTAAAACTTCACAGAGATTCAAGAAGTGACCACTTATCCACTTATTTGAAGAAGAAAGAAAACAGTGAAAGGGGAGGAGAGCAAATGGACAACACGACACAACAACAAACAATACAGCTGAAAGTTGCTAGATAAAAACACACATTAATGATCCTCCTTGCCCAAAAACTTGCAGAACTCCAGAAGGCAGAAGAGCGTATGTGGGAAACAATGTCACAGATCCTTCTAAAGTCTCCCTAAGCATCTTTCTTCAGACAGGTTGAAGAATACTAGGTTAGAAGTGTCTCTGGCCTGAGTCACCGCAATTGTCACAAGCCTCACTGCTAAAAGACGGATGAAAACCTGGAAGTGGTTTGCTCAATCCAGCATGTCAGACTATGACAGTCTCTGAGGTGGGTGCTAAGTACCATCCCTGATTTTCCAGGTTATTTAATGAGGGTAATTCAACGACTTTCAAAGCTGTAAAACAGCAAGAAAAGCAGAAAGATTATAAACTGAGAACAAAAAAAAATGTCTGAAGACAAAATTCAGGGTTTTTTTAAAGCACAGTTAACAGTTCAGTTTATTATAAGCAATATCTTCTAAAATAAATAAATTTTCATTTCAACATGCGTTTTTTAACTTTTCTCTGTTAACATACATCCAGCATACTTATCCTGTAAATGAAATTACCTTTAAAAAAATTGCAGTTTGCTATCTTTGTGCACATAACTCAACATCAACTGGATGTAAATAATGAATTTTAAACATCCTATAAATAAACTGTTACTCCATTTTCATGCAAAACTGTAAAAAAAATACCAATTTTGTACTGTTCTGTTTGCTGCAGTTCTGGTGCCCCCAACATAAGAAGGCCATGGAACTGCTGGAACAAGTCCAGAGGAGGGCCACAAGGATGATCAGGGAGCTAAAGAACCTCCCATATGAGGACAGGCTGAGAAAGTTGGAGCTGTTCAGCCTGGAGAACAGAAGGGTGCGTGGAGACCTCACAGCAGCCTTCCAGTGTCTGAAGGGGGCCTACAAGGATGCCAGAAAGTGACTCTTCTTCAGGGACTGTAGAGACAGGACAATGGATAATGGGTTCAAACTTAAACAGGGGAAGTCCAGGTAAGATATGAGGAAGAAGTTCTTTACTGGTGAGGCACTGGAACAGGTTGCCCAAAGAAGTGGTGAAAGCTCCATCCCTGGCAGTGTTCAAGGCCAGGTTGGACAGAGCCTTGGGCAACATGGTCTAGGATGAGGCATCCCTACCTATGGCAGGAAGGTTAGAACTGGACAATCTTAAGGTCTTTTCCAACCCTAACTATTCTATGATTCTACACGTTACGGTCTGTAATTGCTTTAAAAAATGCACAGATGTACTAACTGTATTTAGCAATAAATATAAATATAAAACTACTACAGGAAATGTGCATTTATTTTAAAAACAAGATTTACTATGGCCACCACCTTTCCTTGGAAACATAAAGTAAAAACCCCACCACTAATATCCATGTAAGTGTAGGTGTTCAAATCCTTAATAAATGGATTCAAGCTGCACAGAAATTGTACTGATTTCTTTTACCATCAAATACACTGCGCGTACAGAAACACTAGTAGTAATAGAATTATGACACAGATTAGCTCCCACAGCCTCTCATTTCTATACTGTCATTAGCAGTTACAAATAATGGACACTCATACAATAAAAAAAACTTTCAGTAAATGGAGCAAAAAATTCTTATCTCCCCTGAGTGACAACTTAACAAGAATCCCTTAACAAAGCTTAGTATGTTCTTCTGAGTCTGATATCTACTTGGTGGAACTTGAACAGATGTATTCATGGAGCTTTCCTAAAGAACACAGATCTAGAGCTGAACCTGCAGATCTCTCTGTACTGAAGTAATCTGGGAAAAGTAGGCAGCCACGCTTGGTATTTCCATCTGATTCTTTCCTGACCTACAGAAGCACTATGAAAAAAGTTCAATCTATCTGAACAAGATTTAAAGCAAAAAAAAAAAAAAAGAAAAAAAGGCCTTTTAAATTCTGATTCTAGTCACCACAGCCATTTCTCTTATTTGTCTGGAATCAGTTATCTAGGTCAAAATACTATCACTTCCTTGATTTCACTTGAAATTTCAGTGTGAGACCCACTAAAAGAAAACCAGAGATAAATATTAGAAAACCTTACATTTCTTATCTTCCAAGGACTGGAGCTGTAGGTTGTATTGACCCAGAATGTTTTGAATTCAATGTTATTTGGATGGATTAGGTTATGAAGATAATGGAAAAGATGATGAAAACTTACTGCATAACTCTTTAGCATTCAAGACTCACTAGCAAGTCCTTCAGCACCATGTGTAAGATGCATCCTTTCACCAGTAACAGAGACATGAAAGAGCATCTCAACAACTTTAAGCTGACTACTTGATGCACTCTAATTTTTAAAATAAATGTAGTATTCACTTTTTCTTAAGTCCTCTCCCCAGGATGTGCAGAAATAGAACACCTGAGTGCTTGCACAACTAGGAGCTCCCTCTGCCCCGTCATTCAGACAAAACACAAAATGAACTTTGAGCTCAACTTTCCAAACCTCTTTTCTCTCTTCTTTTCTGAGGCAACCAATTTAGAAGCTTGCAAGTGATGCATATAGAATGGCATTACCTTTTACTACTTTTTTAGTTTGGAAAGACAAGTATTTTCAGGATAGGCCTGGTCTGGTTCTTTTGTCTCAGAGAAAAAGCCTACCAACGCTATTCTCAGTGAAGTGGCAGAAATAACAGCTGCCTTCCACTAACCCATCCCAGTTCTTTCTTCCTTCATCATTCATCTTACTTTGCCTTTCTGTACCAACAAGCTTAATCTTTCCAATATTCTTCTCCCTCTCCTTCTTGAAAATCACTCCATTGCTCTTTCTAAATTGTCTCTCCAGTCCTCCAACTACTTTTCTTTGCCTTAATATATTTACTCAACTGTTGCACACTGAGGATCAACAGGGCCTCTGTATATGCAATTATAATTTTAAACTAAGACTTTCTGAATAAAAGCAATAGGAAAGATTTAAAAAGTGACAAAGTCAACTGATACTCAAGTCTGTAACTTCCACACTGGTTCCAATACAATCTTCAAAACCAGAGGATGAATACTAATTTTCATACCTTAGAAACAGCTGCTATTCAGAAAGATGAAAGCAAGCCAGCCTGTCAAGGGTACGTTTATACTCACACAGACATGTCACCCCCCTTCCTGTTCCTCAGTGGCTCAGCTGACCACACCTGAATGTACATAATGTCAATAAAATTCTACATTTATCATTAATTTTATCTATGTCATGCATACAATGAAAAGAAAGCTAAAAAATGCGGGGAGGGGTGACTGAGAAAAGTAATTCTCTTTCCATCCTGAGGAAACTTTAGACAAATCTGCCTTTGATAATCGACTGAACAAGCTGCACTGCAAGCATCAAGGGATGGTGCAGGGATATCTAGCAGGTGCTGCAGTTCATCACAAAACCGTCTAAAATAATTGGAAGTGACAACCAGCACTACCACAAATGATTTATTAGTCTTTCACTCAGCTTTTCAGCTTCCTCAGGGCCAGAATAAATAATTTACCAACTCTGTATCTTCCAATCATTAATTCTTCCCTGTGCATCCAAACTACATTTAACTCTGCTGGGTTCAGTGGAATTAAAAACACAATATGAAGACTTCCCCCCCCCCCCCCAAGTATAGTATTATCTGAAAGTAAAATTGTAAGTCAAAATTTATATTGGTGATAGAAGGATTAGAGCCAGCAACTTATGCTGAGTTACAAATATCCACAGAACAAAACTGAAGTTAAACTGAAGATATATCAACAATGAAATGCTCCCAGGGGGCCAGGCATGTTCTCAAGGTATAAAGTACTGACAGTGTCTGAAGGTATTGATTAGCATAGTTTTTCTGATCCATAAACTAACATTAGTTACATACAAACATCTTGCATGTCCCACATGGTAAATACAGGATGAAACCACTGGGCAGGAGACATTCAGAAAATAAATGAAAAAGAAGATGTGGCCAAAATGGAAGGATTAAGCATGAACAGAATGGTTCTGTAAAAAGGCAATACTTGAGGAAATACATTAAAGACCCAAGATTTACTAATGCCCTTGTGTTCATATCACAGAATAAATTAAGAGTATTCTATAAGGCAGAATTGGAAATCAGGACTATGACATGGCATAAAACCAAAGTACACTTTCAAATTTAAAACAGAACATATAAGGTACCATCTTCCTATTAATTACGTACAGAAAACACAGAGAAAACAAATTCACACCCTAAATCCATTTTTGATGTAAGCTAGTCTTGTCTCATTAAATCAGCATCTATGATTAAAACCAAGATCATTTTTGGTACATAATGTATTGCATTGTTAGAGCAGCATCTGTTTGTTGCACAGCAACACATTTTTCAGCTTTAAGAAACTGTACTCATATGGAAGAAACAATCCAGACTTTGAAGATATAAAATTATTTTTACTTCCAAAAGCATTTTGTACTAAAGGGGTTAATAACATTAATGTGCTCATATTTTGCATTCCAAGAAGAGGCTTCAAGCTGTTGGAAACATTCAGAAGAAGGATTTCATGGTACTAACAGCTTTCTTTCAGTCCTATGGGACTGAGACAACTCAAACTTTAAGTGCTTAGAAGAAAGACTCTGTAAAGCTATGAAGGCTAATCAATAGGGCTTTCACCAAATGATAATACAGTCTGAAATGAAATAAATTGGCCGTAACAAAAATGCCTTACCCTTTCTCTCATCATTAATCTCAATATAGACAAAAGTACAGTATATACTACAAGTCCAAAATAGCTGACATACAAATTTGCTTTCACACTACTTTTAATAATACAAAAATTCATAAATACAGAAAATTTTATATTATTTATTTGAAAGCAATTAATTATCCTATGTAGTTATCAAACATCATTTATTCTTTTTACTAAGACTGTAAGATCTGTATTCCAATTTTATTGTACAGTAGGGTATTTCCATTCTTCATTTAAAACATAAATCATTTGCTGCTGCAACCAGCCAAGCACAAGCTGAACTCAATCTCCCCAAATTTTCAGAAGAATGACATTGTTACATGGGCTGAATATTTTTATCACTATGACAAGGAATCTTTTAAAACAGTCCCAAGTCTAAAAAAATGCAATACTGTAAATAAAACAAAACTGGAGAATCTAAATCACAGGCAAGGTATTGATACCTATGCTTTCCTCAATAGCTGGGCCACAAAAGCCTTCAAAGAACTTAGGTCTTAGTAGACAGAGGGAAGATTGAGAAGTCTGGCAAAGATAAAAATACACTTGATCCCAGCATCAGATCACTGAGCTAAAAGTCTTTTGCCCATGGAGTCAATTATTAGATTTATAAGTATGTACCATGGTCAAATTATAAAAAACTTACAACGTATGCTGGCCTGTTGCTCATACAGCCCAGACATGGGTCTTATAACTAAAAACACCCAAGAAGCTGTTTTGGCATTTAACTTCTGATGCCAACTTATTATGGCATCTTCCCTGAACAAGTGCACGGGCTTTCTGACTTGGAGAAAAATTGATTTAGATGTAAATTTCCTTAGTAAGAGTTCTGAATGCAATTAAACAACAAAGTTTTATTACTGTACAGGTTTCCTTACAGGTTAAAAATGAACAAACAAACCAAAAAAACACAAGCAAATGAAAAAAATCCTCCCCCTCCCCCCCTAAAAAAAGAAAAAATACAAAAACCACCACAAATCCCTGCGTCCAGACTTCACTTCTTGATTTTATTTTTTCATACTGTTGTGCAAAAGCGTTACAAAGTGATAGGTGGTCACAGAAAACAATGGGCTAATATAGAGTTCGAAATAATTTTTATAAGAAAAGAGGATTCAATACTTGATCCTTTTCTGATTAAAATACAGTTAATAGCTATTGATATAATCAGAAAGTACCAAAATGGCCCCTCTCACAAATAAATGATTTCGTCATGTTTTAAGTATGGAGACTCAACTTGGACTTTCTTCAAAGGCTATTAAAAAATGGAGGTGAGAAGTGTCAAGGCCAAGAAGGACAGTAAAACTGCCTTCATTTACACAATTAGGAAGTTTCACTGAAATTTTCACCGACTCTGTAAGAATACAAAGAAAGTGTATGAGAAATTCTCATTCACAGTTCTCAGTGTGTAAGAAAATAAATGCACTTCATGCTCCTATCTGTTCTGGGTTTATCTATAGTCAATAATCTCTGCTTATAAGAAATGTCCCTAAGGGAGCACTGGTTAAATTTACAATTGTATTTATCCTGAAAGAAGAACTGTGTTGGCAAATGTCAGTTTTGACAAAACATCTTCACCTAAGGTACAGGTTTGTAGATTTTCTCATTCTCAGTCACTCTTGGTGTGATTTTTCACCTCCATCAATCTAGTTTCCTTTCCTCTCATTTTTTCATCACAACTATTTGTACATTGTGACAAAACCTTGAAATGAGGAACAAGAAAGGAACACTCAGTTTTATCTACATTTACCATTCAGTAAATCTGTCATCTCCTTTACCAAAAGTGAGTGAAGCAAAGGAGGGATGCAGAGTGCACATGGCAGTGAATCAGGAACTGAACTTGTCATCATCTGATTCTCACAGCAACACTCTCCAAGGTACGATGCATCCATCATTACCATTTTGGCAGAAAACATAAGCTCAAGACCCAGAATTCTCCAGACCTGTATTTTAACCTGAGCAACCAAAGACCTTTTTCAGCGTCGTGTCCCCCCCACAACAAAAAATAGCAACCAGAGCTAACTAAAAAGTATGCAAGGCAAGCCAAAGTCATGAATCCTGCTAGGTGCATTTCTGAATAGGAACCTTAAATGAGAAATTTTCAATAGACCACAAGAACCAAAAGAGTGTTTTATTAGGAAAATGCTCATGAGAGTTCATTTCCTTCTAAAATGAGGATCAGCTTGCAGATCATTTTAAACAAAAAATACCCATTATAAAACAATGTCTGTAAAAATCTATGCAAGCTATTGAGAATCAGATAACTTCTTGACCCAATTCAGGGTTACAAACCAAAGTCTGGACTGTAACGAGATGCTGAATCGACCTTTTGAGTCATATGAATTGATTGTCATAAAGGCTTCAAACCACCTGAAGACTCAGGGGACAGGGATGGGGGAAGGAAAAAAAACTGAACCACTAAACAACTAGTATCTCATTCCCAGATGCTTCATTAGTAGAAGTCAGCCACGTCAAGAAACACTTGGGAAATAAATTGTAAAAATAGTCCATTTTCCCCCTCCTCCTGAAGGAAGCTTTTGATTGTTTAGTATTCTTTTTTGTTCTAACATGCAAGTCACTCAGCTAGTCAGCCCAGTCAAGCCAAGAACATGTAAAAGTCTGATTTTGGGAAAGAAAAAAAAAAAAACAAACAAACTATTACGAGAGCTCAGATACAAAGACATTCTGGTCCATCCTCCTATAAAGTCTTCATTTCTTTCCACACATAAAGATCATCCTCCAAGACTTAAATCGATGAAATAAATCAAGATACAATGGGAACTAACTTTATATAAGGGAGTAAAGGAAGTTTATTATTTAGAAGTAGAAGCAAGCTTCATTTGTCTTTCCCACATCTTGGGGGAAGTATAATCCACTGTGGAATAAAACAGCCATTTTGAGTATATACCAACACCAGCATATGCTACGATCTTTTCAATATTTGGGAAAGTGTTCAAAAAAGTGTCACACAAGCCAGTTCATTTTGCTATTTCATACAACAAATAAAAGGCACAAGTACACAGTGAAAAATCATTCTTGTGTAAAGAAATGACCAGACTTATGCAGTAACATGCTCTTGTAATCAGCACAACAAAGGGAACATGAGAGAAAGCAACTCAACTTCTAATCATGTTTTAGCTAACAGGTTGGTAGACACAACCATATGGAACAAGTAATGCCTCTTGTACTGAATGAATGGAATGCACTTCAGTTGTGCCTTTGCTGTTCTTAAATTATTAAGATTATGGGCACACTAATCTACTTGAGAACAATGTAAGAAAGCTAAAACATTGCACCTTCTGAAGCTCAAATACCATTAAACAGGAGGTTTCTAACATGCTCAACTGTGCTGCTCACCAAATTTCCCCCCAAAAGAAGATGAATTACTAAACTTTAGTTGTTGTTTGAACAAAAATATATTTAAAAATATACTGAAGGTAAAAGACTGAAAAAGACTATCAGAAAATAATCAGTGCCAAAAATGAAACCTTGCATCACAGTGCTTCTTCCATGTCACCCCTTCCTCCTCAGTATTCCCTTCATATATTTAATCATCTGTTAGCAAAAATTTTTATAGAATTGGTTGTCAAAAAGAAATAGTGAGGATGACTATGTTTTCACAGAAGCATTGTTAATAATGCATGAGGAAATGGAAAATAATTAGTTGCAATTTTCTAAGCTTTTTAGCAAAATATTCACTAATCTCTTGCTTCATATACAATATCTGGGTAAAAATAAGATCTCTACCCCAAATCCCTTCTATATAATCAGGCCAATAACCAATTACTAATACCACACAAGACAGTAACCTATTCTATATATTCTACCCCTTCTCCCTTTTAAAAAGGAATTAATTCTTCTTACCTTTAACAACTTAATCTACGAGTGGAACAATCCCTATGACTCCCCTCACACTTGCAGGCCCTGGTCCACATGGTGGACTTCAACCATGCCAGTACCTGCTTGAGGAACAACACAGCATGGAACAAGCAATCCAGAGGTTTTTTGGAGTGCATCGACAACAACTTCATTACACACATTATCAAGCAGCTGTTGAGGGGAAAGCTGGCTGGACTTCATACTTACAAACAAGGAAGAAATGATCAGGGGTACAAAAGCTGGAGGCAACCTTAGCTGCAGTGACCGTGAGATGGTGGAATCAGCATCCTGAGAGAAGATTAAAGAAACAAAGGCAAAAAGCAGGACCATAACCCTGGACTTCAGTAGAGGAGACTCTGACCTGTTCAGTGATCTGCTCAGAAGAATTCTATGGCAGATGGTTGCGGAGAGAAGGGGCCATGAAAGCTAGCTGATTGTCAAGGACAATCTCCAAGCTTAAGAATGGTTCATTCCAAAAGGCAGGAAAACAATCAAATATGGTAGAAAACCTGAATGGATGAACAAGGATCAGTTGGCAGAATTCAAAGACAGAAAAGAAAGCATACAGGAGATGGAAGCAGGGACAGGTAACCTGTGAGGAATATAAAGACATCATTTGAATATACAGGGATGGGATTAGGAAAGCCAAAGCCCAGACGCAGCTGAATTTGGCAACAGATCTGAAGGGAATTAAGGACATCAGCAGCAAAAGGAAGACTAGGAAGACAAGGCTTACTCCTGAATGGGAACTTGATCACGAAAGACGAACAGAAGGCCAGTATGCTCAATGCTTTCTTTGCCTCAGTCTTTATTGGTGAGACAAGCCTTCAGCAATCCCAGGTCCATGAAAGCAGTGTGCAAGTCCAGGGCACAGTAGACTGATGCAGGTGGAGCAGAATCAAGTTTGAGAATATTAAAAGATACTGGATGTACACAAATCCATAGGCCCTGAAGAGACAGACTCACAAATGCTGAGGGAGATGGCTAATGTCACTGTAAGTCCACTCACAGGAATCTTCGAAGGAGCATGGAGAATATGGCAGGATCCTAGGGACTTGAACAAACCAAATGCCACTCCTCTCTTGAAGGAGAGCAAGAAGGATCAGTGAAACTATAGACTGCTCAGCCTCACATCAATAACCAAAAAGAATTACCCTGTGCACCGTATTACACGCTGGGGGTCAAGCTTCTGGAAAACAGATTTGCAGAAAAGGACGCAGGCATCCCAGTGGACATCAAGTTGAATATGAGCCAGCAATGCATCCTCACAGCAAAAGAGACCAAGAACATTAAAAGAGTATTAGCAGGAAGTGGAGGGAGGTGATTATTTCCCTTTCGAAAGCACTGGTGATATGCTTCTGGGGTACTGTATGTAGTTCTGGGCTCCCCAGCACAAGAGAGACATGAGCTTATTAGAGTGCCTCTAGCAGAAGGCCTGAAAGATAATTAAGGGTTTGAAGCATGTGAAATATGAGCAGATGCTGAGAGAGCTGGGATTGTTTAGCCTTGAGAAGGAAAGGCTCATGGGATCTTACCTATTTCTAGATATTTCTAATGGGAGGGAGTACAGATGCCACAGAGCCTGACTCAGTGGTATCCAGTGAAGAGACAAAAGTTAATGGACAAAAGAAATACCATTTTAAAATATCCTTAGGATAACAAAAGACCAGAACAAACTGTCCACGGCAGCTGTGCAGCCTCCTTCACCTTTGCAGACATTCAAAATTCAGACAGACAATGCCCTGCTAATAGGAACCTGCTCTATCTGACCCAGCTTTGGGCTCAGTGGTTGGACCAGATGGGTCTTCAAAGGTGCCTTTGACCTCAACTGTTCAGTGATTCTTCAACGTGGTTTATGGGAAACCATAAATGTTTTAGCTCAGTTACTTGTATTCAACAGATATTTATACACCACTAGTGTAATTTATCCAGAAATCAGCAACAGGATCTTAAACAGCTTGCTAATACAGGTCTTCCTAAATCATTGTATCAATGTTATTTCTTTAAATATTTTGTCACATGCACCATTTTCCTGGTTTTGTTGGCATTTTTTTTAAGACTCTGAAAATATCTTGTGAACAAGACACTGTACCTGATAGCATAGAAACATAGAATAGTTAGGGTTGGAAAGGACCTTAAGACCATCTAGTTCCAACCCCCCTGCCATGGGAAGGGACACCTCACACTAAACCATGCCACCCAAGGCTCTGTCCAACCTG
>JANEXQ010023460.1:0-17969 GCA_026283885.1 Poicephalus gulielmi | reverse complement strand
TCTAAGCAGTAGCTACAAACATCGGTATTATCAGTACTGTTCCCAGACTGAAAGTCATAAACACAGCACTGCACCAGCTACTAAGAAGGAATAAAAATGACCGCTACTGCTGAACCCAGGACAGATAGAATCTGATTTGGACTGAACTGTGGCAAAATAAGATTCCTAATTTTCATTCTGCCAGAGCTTGCCAAAGATTTTTCGAAGGATTCTGTCCTACTGTGTCAAGCTATGTTGCATCTGCCTGGAAGCATCCCTAGTGTGCAAATTTCTCTAGTGCACTTGCAGAAGCCAAATTGTTACCATGATTTTGATGAGAAAAGACCAAAGATATGCAAGTGTGACTAAGGAAATACATATCTTTTGCTCTGCTGTACTTTTTGCAAGAAACCAGACTCTAACCATTCATCTTGCAAAACTCTATTCCTGATCAGAGATACCTTAAAAATTCAGTCATATTCTTTTCATGCTATTGTTCAGCACAGCAATTTATGCTATTTCATACCTACTCCCATGTACTGAAGCCTTCAACAAAAGAACAAAATTGTTCTAACTTCAAAAAATGCTTGGAAGTGACTGCACCTTGCGCATGCATTTCTGTTGCATGTTTTCATTCCTGATCATAGAAACTGAAGAGGATGTTGCAAAAGAAGAGAGTTACCAGTATTTATTTATATTACATAGTCTGATGAAAAGAAGTGCCCCTGTTAACTTTTCCAGGGGATATTAACGAAAAACCAGAACTATGCACGTACACATCAGCTGCTGCTGAGCTATTAACACTGCCTACATTTGAACCCAGGACGGAGGGCTACATTTCCCAGATTCCACTGCCATCAGTGAAACAGCTCTGAGGGTACAGATCTGTAACTGCGACCGGAATCTGGCTTGTTCACTGGAGTGACAACAGCATTCAAATATACATGCATGACAGTACCAGCTCACAGACTTTGTGATAATGGGATGGGGAAGAGTTAGAGGAACCATAGCACTTCCATTTGAACCCCCTGCTATGACACATTCAGTCTGGATTGCAGGATGCTGAAATGACCACACAGCTGGGCAGCCCTTCTTTTCACACCATAGTGGTTTTGAGCCACTAATGGTCCTGACAGCCCTTGCAGTGTCTAATGCTTTTCTTTATACCCCCTCAAGTTACTAAAAGGACAACCTTGGCTATCAGTTCAAAAGACAAATATGAAAGTTTTTCTACATCAGAAAAGATTTCCAGCCTTTCTGGTTCAGAAACCAGAAGGAAAAAATGAAAACCTGAATGGGGTTTTAAATCTCATGATTTTTAAGACAATTGGATGATTTTGTGGAGCCTGGCTCATGATTCTTCAGTGCTTGGGTGTGTGTTTTCTTATTAAACACTGTCAGTAAAATTACACAATAGAAGCTGGTTGCATCCCTGTTGAGAAACTGCTGTTCCCCTGTGCAACAAACGCAAGGCTCTCTGGGGCTTGCTGTATAAGCCAAAAGATTTCTGCATTACAGCATCAGGTTATCATAACCTATCTCCCCCTCCTTCCTACCCCCAGAACTCATCTATATGCTAATTTAACGTGACTAATGCCACCCCACAATATAATGTCTCTAATGTTTTCAGGGGAGGAAAGAGAGTGGAAAGAGGCTGATGCTCCTGTTTGATTAGTGCAATATCTTTTGACAAAATTCCCAGATTTTCTGATTATAAGGTCTGATCGCATCAGCACTTTGACTACTTCTGGTTCAGCTTTGACCAGGCTTGCTGTTAGGTTCGAGTTTATATTCCTGTGAGTTAAGTATCAGTGACTTAAGCAAATATTAAATACATTTTTCTCACCTTGCTTCTGTGAAAATAACTCTAATCATGCTCAGCTGTTTGTTTAAAGGGAAAGACACCATTGTCACTCTGACTATCAGGGCTAACAACTACTATATCAGCATCTGACAGAGCTCCCCACTGAGTTACTAGATACCTGAACTATCTGGCATTTGGCTCCTGGGCCTTTCTGGTTCAGTCGTACAGCCTAGGGAGCTTTTGGTTTCTCCACAAACATGTGCATTGATAGTCCCTCTGCCCCTTTCCGCCTTCTTCCCTCACACTCACTGTAACACTATTAAGATATCAAATGTAGCAATTACAAGAAGAAAATCCTAATTAGGCAGCAGCAGCTTCTGCAATAAAGGAATCAAAGAAATCTCGATAAAGAGCTAAGCTGAAGAACAACAGAGGCTTTCTAATAGCAGACTTCTAGTTCTTAAAGGACTACTCAGTGCCAATAGTCCTCCATGAATTTCACTTCACTAGCTTTCTCTGTACTTTTCTAGGACAAAAGAAGTAATACCAACATAGAGTCCTGTGGCCATAATCAAATAATAATTGGCCTTGGAGATCACTTATGAAAATAAGGGAAGTAATAAGGTTTCTGAATAATTATGAATAATTAGGCACATTTATGAATAATTACACTGTTAATAACTATCTAACACATCCAGTTTTTAAACTGTAATTCAGTCATTATTGATTGGTTAGCCTTCATCTTCACTGCTGTTTCCCTACTCATTAACATCCCTATTCAGCCAGGAGCCCTGCAAGGCTGCATTTATTCTTTTGGCATGTCAATAAAGAGGAGTTCTATTGCTGTAGCTTCTGAATCCTGAGGAAGGAGAAAACCTGCTTCACACAGAACAGGTTTCACTGAGCATAGGGGAGGGATACTTTTGGGAAAAAAATTATCCTTCCACTTTCTAAATGTGGTATTACAACAATGTAAAAACATTACAACAATAAGGAGTGCAGAAAACAGGACAATGGTGCTGTGTCTGGAGTTTCTGACTATTTAACTTCCTGTGTTTGGCCTGTGAGGTTTTTGAGGTATGGACCATCTCATACAAATGGACTTAGCAGAGCTCACTCAATATGATGCCATTAGAGCAGGTAGAAATAAATGTTGCTTCTTCAAGAAAGAGGTGTCTGGGATATATAATTCCCACCCTGGGAAGGAAAGAGCCAGGGAGCTAGTCAGTCGCTGCCGCTGGCCCAGCCAGGACCTTAATCACAGAGGAAGCATTGCCTGCTGCTGTAAAGAGACCACACCACATGTGCCTGCCATTCAGCAATGTAGCTGCTATCACCTTCCATCAAGATTTCTTGCGCTTTGCAGTGCTCCCATGGCTTAGCTGGAGCCAAAGACAGCAGGATCTCCAGAACTCTGGCTTTGCCTAATAACCAGCATTGCAAGGAGAAACAGTTCTCGCACCCTCAGCAAATAACCTGGTTTGCCTGTGTTTGAAGTTGTGGCTGATTACATAGATTAGGTAGCTAAATGGATGCCAGAGTTGCTGGCAAGGCCAGTAATCAAAGGTAATACTATGTATACCATCCAGAACACCACTGTTTCCAGGGACTTTACATCAGTTTTACACCAATAGTAAGGCCTATCACTCAGAAAAAGTAGATGGAGTGTCCTAGCTTTTAAACAAGGAACACTTTCTGAGCTACCTCCTACTTATACGGCACATTTCATCCTGAAGAGCTGGGTCTGACATGAGGAAAATGTGAGTCATGGCCTCGTACAATTTCAATACATTGAGACACTTGGTACCTGCTTTTGGAAAAGCATTCAGCAGAGTAAAATACAGATCAGATGCTATGAACTATATGTCCCAGATGGAAAAAAAAAGTAATGCTGAAGGACGAATGCTTGATAGTTCATGAATCCAGGACATTTTACATCAGATTAAAAAAACCCCAACTATACCAAACTAAACTACAAAAAAGACCCCCAAAAAACAAAAAAAAACCCAAACAAAACCCACCACTTGTACATCCTTTTTCATTTTTTCAAGGGCATGAGTAAAATTCTGGGTTTTGATGAAACGTCTGCATTCTTTTGTGCTTACTAGTCCTGACATATATGATAGCAAAGTACATGGTGAACACAAAAACAAGCACTAAAATCACTCC
Organism: Poicephalus gulielmi; assembly: GCA_026283885.1. NCBI lineage: Eukaryota > Metazoa > Chordata > Aves > Psittaciformes > Psittacidae > Poicephalus > Poicephalus gulielmi. The sequence continues at coordinate 14,017 of JANEXQ010023460.1, read as the reverse complement.
AAGTATTGCTTTAAAGAAGAGTATTAAAAATAGTAAATGCCATAGACAAGTATTCTACCTGTGTTTCCTTACATGTCTACCCATTCACCTGGAATGAATACTGATTTATTTTCCCTTTGGAAGAATTTACTTCCTGAATTTTCTTCATGGTGTTATACTTCATTTCTGTGCTACAGTGCCCTACTTTTCAGTGTCAGAGTAAAAAAAAAAAAGAAAAAGAAAAAAAAATTTCACATAACTACCACTTGCTAAGATTGTGGTTCAAACAAACCCTCTTTCAACTACAAGGTTTGAAGCAGCCATGATAACCTATGTTATCCCTTTCATAATCATCTTCAAGCACAGTCTTTCTAATCAACTCCTCCTGAAGACTTACAAAGGAAAAGAAAATAGACCAAACCACCTAGTGGGAAAAATGAGTGATTGACTCTTGAATGCTTGTTAAGCTGGAAGTGATCATTTCTAGAAAGCAGAAAAAGGTCCGAACATGTAATTCTGAGAAGGCAGCCATGGAAGACTGTCTCTTCTACTTTGGTTTTGACATGCTAAGAAATGGCATGAAAAATAGCTATGAAAAACAGCACACTTTTCACTAGCAGGAGGGTAGAAATGACAAATCTCTATCCAAGATCGAGAAAAGTCCATTATTTTCTTTTCATATAATCTCACATTAACCTTTGTAACTCATTGCCATCAGATGTTGTGGAGACTAACAGGTTAGATGGGTTCAAAAGAGATTGGAGAGGTGCATGTGCCCATTAGTGGACCAGATGTGACCTCCAGATCACATACTTTAAACTGGAGGAGAGTGCAAATATCCAGGGTATGTGGGCTTATACTTTTCCCTAAAATAGCAAACCAATTAAAACTTGTTTTCTGTAGTGGCATAAATTTTAGTCATTATTCCAATACCAGCAGCTCATCTTCCCTTTCTTTCCCTCTAGCTGTGGACAAATAAATAGTTTTGGAATCCTCTATCAGCTGGTGTAGTATATGCATTCTAGGCCAGAATCTGCTATATTTTCATCAGAGACAACCACTGTTACTGTACTTCCTGTGGAGACCACATTCATAGCTTCCATATTTCCCTGATTGTCAGCCCCATCCTCTGTGCACAGCATAGAAAGTTATTTGTATTTGGGGAAAGGGAGAAGGGTGCACAGAAAGAATAATAAAGCTTCTGCTGGGACTATACTTATTTATTGTGTGCTTTGAAGCATCAGATAGCATTCAGAAAACTGTGAATTTGTTTTCTGGTTTTGTCACTATTGATTGAATTTTGATTGTGGTGAAAATTAATGCTTGAGTAAATAATCAAAGTCCTGCATGGACTAGGAAAAATAAGAAGTAGATGAATAGTTGTTCATTTCCATCTTGTGTTGCTTGATTCTGTTTGTAGAGGATTGCTTTTTACTGTGTCTGTGGTTTTGTGGTCTACAGGAAACTTTTCAATTTTTAATTTGTCCCAACACTGGGTTATCATTTTATCAAGCTCATTTTTCTAGAGTCTCAGGTCAACCCACAGCGGTATGTCTAGCATTTTACTGCATGCAGCGCCAATATGCTTCTTCTCAGATGTAGCACACATCAGCAACCATCATTTCACTGGGCCCTGAAGCACCCCTAAAAACATTTGTTTTCCTGAGCATGAACATCTGTAGGATCTGCCTCCCCAGCATTAGACTGTGCAAGGCTTTTTATATATTTCTGCTTTAATGACATGGAGAAATGCTGCACTTGGTGTCTGCACTGGGAAGGCAGAGAAATGTGAAAGACCAACCTTCTTTCAAAGTGAAAAAGTCACCTCGCACACAGCCACTTGGAGCTGCCCCAGACTCTGCACGATCCTCGCCTCTCCCCCACTGCATATGACACCGTACCCCAGGCTATGCTAACTTCCCCCTGTTCCCAACTCATGCCACCCTTTCATCTTCAATTTGTTCAACCCCACTCCATGGATGCCATCGAAAGCAAGAGCCAATTAGTTGAATGTAGTCAGGGTATGGTGATATTTGGATCCTGGTTTTTGAAAAATAGATTCAAAAAAGTATATTCAGAGTTGGTTCCTGACTGCAAACATCAGTGATAGTGAAATGCTGTCAACCTAGGGTAAAGAGAGGCAAAGCAGAACCAAGTCCTCAGACTAGTGATGTGGGACATAGTTTTGATAACACAGTGGCTTCCAGTGGATGCTTTGGCTTCCATTAAACATCATTAATGTTTTCAAAGAAGCATGAAATAGACACCCATGCTTCCTCTGCTCTCCCTCCCCCGTCCCTGTCCCTCCTGCAACACAAAGGGGACCTTCTTTTGTTATATTTGGATAATTATTCTGCTGCCTTCCCTCCCGCTACCCGCTAAACATCCGTGATTGATGAAGGGAACACATTGAGAATTTGAGATGAAAAAGTGAAGAGAGAGCAAGGCCGGGCAAATGAGCCTGTGGGTTGAAGCACTTGGGACATTAGAGAGTGTCAAGGATGGCAAATGACTTCATTGAAGTAATGATGATAAACATTTTATCCCTGTGCATATATGTGCATTATACCTAACGATCTCAAGCATAAGTAAGTGAAGAAAGGCACTAAATAAATCATATGAGCAGGCCTTAAATGGGAATCCCTAAGGAATGGGATCTGAATTGTAAATGCACGCCTGAATTTCACACATCAAATTACAATAAAGAGATTGATATTTTAAACAGCTGTGTACTTAAAGGGTACTGTATCTAGTCCTGAGGATTTTTCTTTTGCTTATTTTTTTTTCAGTTACACCATGTATATATATACACACACATGCATATGTGTGTCTGTCTGTATATTCATTAAATGAGGTATTTTGCATATCAGTGGGTTACTCTGGATTTCATTAACATCTCAGAGGCTGACTAAAAAGTGCTTTATGCCTGACTGAGATTTTTGAAAGACACAAATGTTCAAGGACAAACTCTTTTCTGTTACACCAAAGAAAATCTAAAAAAAAAAAAAAAAAAAAAATTAAAAAAAATCCTCGCTTTAAACGGACTTACTCTAGACTTGGTCTGATGTAACTGAAAATACAGTCTGACACTTACTGTTGCATTTCTTTCATCTCTTTCTCTCACTCCCTCAAATTATGGAGCCGCATTTTTGGCTGGTGTCAACCAGCAATGCTTCACGAGCAGTCAGCAGAGCATGCCTGTTGCCATGATTTGGTCCAATAGCTACACAAGTAGAGAATGGACTTGGGTATTAAAGGGAACAGGTTTTGTGCAAAGCAAATTATAGTAGAAATGTCATCCCATTTCCTTCCAGCCTCAGCCATCTTAAAATCATCAAAATACAACTGCAGTACTATAAACTCTCAGTAACAAATCTAATAAGGTATGGGGAAGCAGGCTGGAAGAAATGAAAATGTCTAATAAGACGGAGCAGCCCTATGTCCTCACAGATAACCCTGGCCCCCACTACATTCTTCCGTAGAAACACATCAGAAGATAACCATGGAGATTAAAAACCTCTGGGATTTCAGCTCTTTTCCAGTTTTTTCATCAGATTTTTTCATTTATCTAGTAAAAAGGACGTTGCCCACAGATGTCACAGCCATCCCAGGCTCTCCATATCTTTCTCCCAGCAGTTTCAGGAAGGCAAAGGTCTGCATAGAGTTCAAAGCCTTTACCCAAGATATTTCCTGACACGCGGAAGCACTCTTGGGCCAGGGCTCTGGCAATGCTGCACTTGAGTTTCCCATTCAGGACTTCCAGAGCAGGAAGAAATACTGAATGAACACCCGAAGTATCAACTCTCCTTGCTTCTTCCCTGGAGGATTGCCAGCCCTGCACAGAGACTTTGTTTCCCAAGTGTTGATCTTAACTTGGAAAATACATGCTGGATTTAAATGTAATATGCATTGATTCTTTGTGTTGCTGCTAAGAATATGCAATTCCACATGATTATATGTATGTACATTAATACCTGCAGACATATTTACATATATGTATGTATGCATACACACACATTCAGTTATTTTGCATTTGGGAAACATTAATACAGCATAACATCCTGAAAGCAAGAAATTTAACCCATTCCCTAATTAAGTCTTACCTATTATGAGGAATCTGGAAAGCAAGCACATGAAACATGCCTTTTTGCATTTGAACAAATCCTTCCTGCTATGGAAACTTATAGAAAGTAAAATACATATATTGATTGTAAGCAGTTTCCATGCACTTGATGGTGTATAAAGCATAGCAAGAGGTAAAGGTCATTGAGTAGCTTCACATATAAAGGCTGGATCCAGAGCGCTCTGAAGTCCATCTCTGAAGTCAGTTCCAGTCTTTCCCTGGAATTGAGCAAGCTTTGAATACTGGGGATGAACTATTAAAACGTGGGGTTTTTTTTCCAAACTGAATATATTTCAAAGTGTTGCTAAACTGTAAGTTAGTTTTCCCATCAGCACTGCTACCATTTTTATTTTCACTAGAAAGCCAAAATGCCTTTTTAAAATACAAAAATATATCCACTTACTCTTTACATTATCAAAATATATTTTTCATGAGCTATTAAAAAAATAATATTACATCCTGTAGTTCCTGCTGGAATGCTCAATCCATCACTACAGTTATTTGATTATTGATTAATTTTCAGAAATGTATTGACACACACCTTTCTGCGAACAAGTCAGTTCCCTTCTCTTCCATTCCTGAACTGGCTTGTCACATTTTTGCCTTTTTGCATGATTAACGTTGTTTTGAAAGCTTCACGAATCAAGAAACATGCTCTGAAGTGCACACATCTGTATTTTAAATGTGTCCTATTATCTTAGCTTTCTAGCCAACCTGGAAAATATGTTTCCCACTGAACTTAACAGGTGTGAGCTGTGTGGCTTGTGATAACATAGGTCTTCTGATCTGGCTGGTCCTTGCCATGAAACCAGATCTTCCTTGCAGATTCAGGAATGCTGTGTATCTCAAAAGAGTTCCCTCCAGGACTCCAGGAAGACTTAGTCACTGCTACACTTCTCTTCATGTCTTTAGACAGAGGATAGCTTTAAGGTCTCATATTCCTCTGGCTTTCTTAAATGTTCAGCATACTCAGTGCATTGCAGGATCAATCCTTCAGTGGATGTCCCTTGGGAAATCAAAAGAAAGATTCCTTCAAGCCAGCTAGCATCATATATATTCAATGAACACAAAGGGGATGAGACAAAGCATAATCCAGCATTTGGGGGATTTTACCAGCATGATATTGCAAGGATCATGCTAGTCCATGCTGAGAAACACTGCAGGATTTGTGACAGTTAAATATTTGTTCTCTGTCAATGTAGGAATCTGTCCTTCAAGTGGCCACAGTACTCCTCTTTCCAAACTCAAAATCAGAAACTGATTGCCAAACTGAATGAGCCTAACCTGTGCTAATCCTACAGCATGCTGCAGTCTGGAGGAGGGGAAAGAAATATTTTACTTGCAGGATTCTTTTTTCTCCTCCACAGATTTGATACTGTGTACTTGAAACTGCAGAAGTATGGAATATTAGTCCTGGTCCCAGGAAAGTGGAACAGTGGATGGGAATATGTCATAATCTATAATATCCATTTCTAAATGTTGCCAGCAACCTGTATTACATCTGTGGTGCAGTGCCTCTGCAACATCTCATACTGTTGGGAAAGGTATATATCCATATGAGACTGTTTGCACCTCTGTGGTCTGAGCCATAACTAGAAAATAGTTATGCCACAGTCAATGCAGAATTTAATGTAGGATCAGCAATCCATTCCAGGAGAAAGATGGGTAGAGAGGTAGAAGGAAAACCCGATGAAAAGCACAGGTAAGCCCTTTGTGCCGTGGAAATGAATCTGGTTTTGGTGCTGGGGGCTGAGTTTGTGTTGATGCATACAAGTAAAACAAGAGTATTCAGACAAGTGGAACATGATCTGATAAGCCTGGAAATTACTCTGCCAGGCTATACAGCCTGAATGACATCCCTATCTGTGTCCTTTCAACATGTTTGATTTGACCACAATCTTCCCAGACGAAGGCGTTTCCTGTGCTTTCTGTCCTGCTTCACTACTTCACAAACTCCCTGAATGCAGAAGCAATGCAGGTTGAAGTGAGAGGAGTGCTATATTTTTTTTTTGAAGAGAAAATATTTCTTCTGGGTTTAGGGCTGGGTTTTTTTCAGCATTGTAATCTCTCAATGTGGTACAAACCCAGTGTTTTCCTTACTCTGCCAGCTTAATACAGTAATGAAGTTGTGCCTTTAATTCATTAAGTGCTTGAGCTCTGTGTGCATACTCTTTATCTGTATATGAACAGGTAGAACCAGAAATAGGCCTGTCAGGTTTTCAGATATGAAGAAAATTAAACAATTTTCATAGACTTCCCAGAGTACAATTTCATTAAGCTCCATATCCATTGAATGAATATTTGCAAAATGTATATCCTTATTACACAAATAAAATGAAACAAGATTCATGCCTGAAGATTCATAGATATGAATAATATTCACACAATACCAAATTTCGCTAAACAGAATATAAAGATCTATATTTGAACTATAGTCTTCAATTTGTACAATTTATGCCCTAGTGGTTGCATGACTACCTTTATCAGAAAGGGGCTTTTCTTTGTGGAGGTAATTCTGCTAAAGCTTGTGATCATTTGGCTCTTGATCAGTGGAATGAACTGAATCTCATTTTCTGTGTCTGTCTTTTCAGATGTTTTCCATCCTCATATGCTCTAACTCCAACAAGAAGAATATATATTTCAAATCAGTATACGAACCACCTGCCCATGAATTAGCCAAATACAGGCCCTGCACCTAGCACCATCTTTAATATTTCTCCTAGTCATGATACTTGTTCTGTCCACAATGTGCATGGCTTTTAGAAATCTTCAATGTTTTTGTGTGGAAAAGTAAATGCTCCTCACTTTTGTTCTTTAAGCCTTCATAGTATATGAGATTGTGTAAGTGCTTACTTCTGAGCAACCAGGCCCATAATAGGTGGGCAGGATATCAGCAGTCCTCAGATAGCCTTCAGACCGCTATTGCTGCCTTCAAAGCTCTTACTGTGTAGCCATTACCACTGATTGAATCATGTTGCATTGGAAGAGGGATCCTGACTCAAGTATGAAAATTGCTGAAGCTCAGGAGAACTTGGATCAGGATGCAAATGTGAACAAGTTGACTACTGGGCTATGGCAAATAATGAAGATCATCAATACAGTTGCATTAATGTGGTCACTTATCCCTGAAGGAAACTTCATTGACTGATGAGATATCAGCGGCATCAATCAACTAATTAGTAGTGCTTTTATCTTAATAAGAAAGAACAGAATAGTCTTGAGTAGAATAGAATAGCATGCTAGAATAGAAATATACAGGCAACCGTCTCCTTCTTGAGATAAAACGGGGTAGACTTCTTTATAATTTTTCTAAAAATATGGTTTTGGTTTAAAATAGCAAAAATGAAAATTAAAGGGAAAGAATCACTGAAAGCACCCTTTTTTTCATAACTGATGCCTCTTCTGCAGCTGCAAGCGAATTCATTTCTCCATAATCCCTAGCAGTGCAGGAGAAAGAGAGCCTTCAGGTGAAAGGTTACCTACATTTATAATGTCAGGCACTGAGACTGGTGAGGTAAAAGGTAAATGGTAATTTTATCATTAGCGTGCCTGACCCCTTGCCCCCACCATATCTCATAGAAGACGTTAAGAACGGCTCACCTGTCAAGATGCAAACACTTAAAGGTCAATGCGCACAGAAATCTTCAAGAGCTTACAACTGAATTGCTGACACCTTTTATTATCACCGCTTAAATAAATGATTCAAGTGGCAAGACAAGGGTAAGATTGGTTAAATGTCACGATTTAAACAAGGAATTCTTGGAGCATTATTTTCTAAATTCTGACTTTATAAATATAATTTTTAATTCTAGAAGTGTGTGATCAATGAGGTTGATTTTACACCACTTAGAGAAGTTTAAACATATATTTCTCTTTTGCAAGGCTGGAAAGCACTGCACAAGGAGGAAGTTTTGCTGTCACTGGAACAGAGAATGCAGATTCCTGGATCCACTATCATTCTAGTGGATGACATTAGAAAACTCATTTGATCTCCATACATGAGAAGTGGATATTTATGACTCAAGAGGATGAGAGAATATCTTGCAACCTAGTCACAAATCTTTCAAAACACTTGTTACACTTCATTTTTACTTAATGAAGTAACCAGGTAAAGATCCTTTCCTCATTCTCCAAGCTCTTTTTACACTGAAAAGCTCTGAAGTGTGGACACATCAGCACCAGTGTTTGGAAAAGCACAAGGGTTCACCCATGCATATACTATCTACGGGATCCAGAAGTGTAATTCTATAGGGGTGAGTGTAATTTCCTCCTGACATTGTGTATCACACCTCCTGTTGTTACAAAAAGGACCAGTCGGGTATACATCACCCCTGAGTGTGACCTTTTTAGAGCTGGAGGTCTGCAATACAAAAGCAATAATTTTGTATTGCTACTATATTGGACAGTCAGGTAGCAGAGGTGTGAGTTGATCAGGGCAGGGAAAAGGATCTGTCTCTGGTTCTGCTGTTCATCAGAACCTGAGTAAGTCAGTAATTTCTGAGTGAGGGTACTTCAGTTTTAAGGAGCTCTCCCAGCAAAAGAAAGAAGAAATGGGAATAAGAATGGAGAAAGATGGCTTATGCTACCTGAAAAGCAGACCTTACTCATTTGTGCTGAACAGGTTCATGATCTCATGGCACTGTAAGATCTCTAGAATGAATTCCCTTTCCTTATGTCTGTTACATTGCTTATTATTTCCTGTAAGACTATACCAACCCTGTGCAAGTGAGTTGCCCTGAAGGGTGAAGCTGTGTTCTTTCTGGGGGGCTGTCAATGGTGAAGAGGGAGCAGGGTCTGTTAAGCACTGACGAGTGGTTCGGGCTTGATGTTGCTTGAATGGTGAGTGTTTTGAGATCAGTGTACATGTTAAAGCTGCCTTACCCAAACAGTTATCATTTTTGATCAGTAAGCATCTACATAATCTATATAAAGTAGCAATATTTTTAGTTTTACAGCTACAAACACAGTAACTGGTTACTAACATGTGATGCAAGCCCTCCTACATCTATACCTTTTGTCCTCCCCACACAATGATCACTATACTGACTAATCTGCTCTCCTCCACCTTGTCTCCATCTACTCCAGCTCTCCTTACTCTGTCTTTTAACTTGGTGACTTTTAAATTTACTTCTCCAGGTAACATTCCCCATGCTTTTCCCACATATATCATTAAACTTCTTCCTGAAATGGCTGCATGTCGCTGAAGCTACCAGATGAAAAGCTTCATTTCTCCTTTCCACGTATCAGCTATATGACTAGCACATTATGGTGCTTGCATTTTTTTTTCCTGTATTATTTTGTTTCTGGCATTTTATTGGTGTGCTGCATAAAGAAGCAATGCAATAATAAAGGAAGGTTAAATAAGAAAAAAAATGGGGAGCAGGGAGGAGGAAAGGTGGGTGCCCAAAGAACACTTAGTTCCTCTTCATATTTAAAGAAACAATGACCAAAACCAGGAACTGGACTGAAAGTACAAAGAGTGTTTATGATAAATGGATTTTTCATAGAAGCATCTGTCATCCAAGTTCTTTGCAAGGAACAACAGCAAGTGAGCCACACATCCCTGGCTGTTTGCACCACAGCAATACCCATGTTCCTGTATACCTGACTGGCCCTTTTAGTAACAAGGGGACTATTAAGGTGTTGCTACAAGAGTGTGTACCTACTGAGTGTAAAACTCAGGACAGACATCTCTTCTGTTTCTGAGAAAATCTCTTACTTTTTTGCATCCCCCCTTGCAATATCCTACAATAAGAGGTCTGTCCATAAGTGACTTTCTTTGGTTTCATTGCTGTAATGTAATTCTATTTAGAAACATATCAGTAAGTGTTATTGCAAGGCTGCAATCTCACTTCAGCTTTCAGATTTAGAAAATGAGAGGGAATGCTGTACCTGCAGATGGCTGCTAGGTATGCAGCTGAAATGTGGTTTAAGAAAGCATGTTTATATTATTTATTAATAATCCCTCTTTATTAATAGTACTTATAAATATTTTTATTCTCATTTTTGAAATCTGTGAAGCTCAAGGACACCACAGATTACTAGATATTTAACTTCTAGTGAAATGCAGTATCTAGTATTTATTTGTTCTCTGCTGAAACTGCTTACTGTCTGAAGATAGACATTTGGGGAGAGAAATTACCATCTATCAAAATTTTTGAAATCACAAAGCAGTCAACAGAAATGGGAACGTACTGTAAATCACTTAGAACTTTAGGAAGGTTCATCTAAGGCTTAAATGACCTTGAACCTTTACTGGCAACACAGCACAGCAGGTTTTTCAACTCACTGAAAAACACCTACTTTCCCAATAATTCTTCATCTTTGGCTAGCATCTCTGCAAGGATATTTTCAATCAATGCTACCTGCACAGCAAGCCCACCAGTGGAAGATAAAAAGTAAGGGGAGCACTAGTTTCATGCATCCCTAGTATACTTAGTGCCACAATATGTAATGTTTTTAAAGTAGGGTTCTGCATGACAAGAAGCCTAAAACCTCAGTGACGAGTTGCACCTTCTCCACAGGAGGACCTGACTGCATAGCAGAGCATAAGCAGACATCCACAAGCCAGGAGTATCAGAGATTTCACTGGAGTAGACCTCAACTGAACCACAGACTTAAGTATGACTGAATTTACATAAGCAAGTTATCTCAGTGGGGACTAAAACTTAGCCTGATGCTTAAGCACTTAGCTGAGTCAAGGATCTAATGAGTGAATTGCTGGAATTACACCTGCCATTTCACGAAAGGCACCATATAAAAATATATACTGTTAGCGGCAACTACAGCTTTCTATCTGCAGACCTTCTTTTATGGAATTTAACACATAGATCAAAACTGCAAAAAATGCAATATTTTTTTGCCTTGCACTGCTCTTGTGTATCAAAAACTTCAGTACCATCTCAATTTTAACCATGCATGATTAAGACATTGTAAAATGGTTTATAGCCATTGTAAAATTATTTTCACTTTTTACCTGACCACCTGAGGAAGACACGTGGTAGTAATAAAATTATTTTTACCACATGCCTTTCAGGACATAAGAGAAATAAAACACTTTCTTTGTTATGCAAGTACTATACAACTGTGCTTAAGCAAAACATCTGTTATGCTTCACCAAAATCAAACTGCCACCTTTTTATGTTGCTTAGTTGTTTTCTTGTTTGTTTGTTTGTTTTGAATTATTTATTTTTCATACCATCAGAAGCATGCAAAGACTAACAAGCAGGTAAGGTTAGCCTACCAAGCACTAAAAGCTCAAAGAGATAGAGATTTCCTCATTTGCTTACCATGCAAAGCTATTTCTTTTTGGATCACAGTGGTCCCTATTTAAACAGAGGTCCCTATTCTGACCGTGAACATATGCAGAACATGCCACTGCCTCTGATGCTAACTGTTTTTTTGCACATGTAGAAATAGACTCCACTCAATATAGAAAGAAAGCATCATGTTGCTGCTCTTGTTTGGATGTTGACATATTAGATAATACAGATTCTTGGTTTGTTATACAGTACTGCTGATGGTACACCAGCTACTTACAGGTTCAATGTGACAAAATAAATCCAACTCACCACCTTTTCCCTACAGAGAAGGACAACAGATCTACTTTCACTCTCTACAGAGCTGGAAGATGCTGTTCTGACCACTCCAAAGACATGGAAGAAGGCAGAGCTGCCTAGGGGCATGCCCACTTTTCTATCTGATGATATATGCTGCCATAAACTCCACCATGGTGTAAAACATATCTCATTCTGTATGCCCAAGGAAGTAAAATTGAGAAAGCCTGGGCTGAGTATTCTGAAATATTCTTAGCTTCAGGGACCTGATATTCACTTCAGGATCAGCCCCTCATTCTTCCTGCGTATCCACACAGACTAATACAAAGTGGGTACAGATTACAGGCATATTGGTGTGGAAGTGTATGATGCTTACTTTTGCTCAATGGATGCGCCAAAACGATGCAAAGGAATGGAGCATTTAGTCCTAGCACTTCAGGGTACTGGTTGCTCTTAAATGTGGTTACAAGGCTTTCAAGTATCTCTTTCTTCCATGCTTCTGCCTCCCCACAACACACTTCCTCACACATGTTTTGTGGAATCAGACCTCAGTGCAGTGGAGGAGACAGACAGTCAGACTAATGTATTCTAATACCTCTTAACACGCACACACACAACCACATGCACCCACACACACACCCCCCCACACACACCCACACACCATTTTTCTTTGTTTTTTTGCTCCTTAATAATCTCCAAGTGCAAAATGTATAGGAATCCACGCATAAATTCTGGTCATAACGTCATCCCCTAAGACACAAACACAGGCAGGAACATTTTTCAGGGAGATAAAAAAAGAGAACATCCAATTTTCCACTACAAAACAGGTGCACTCAGATTTTCAAAGTACATCGCACTTGTCTCTCTTGTTTATTTAATCCTAATTTATTGGATCAAGACAAAGAATAGTACAGTTTGGTTTTCTGGCATGTTCGTGTCCACAGCAAAAAGAAGGTCATTGCATTTGGGTACTAATCTACCAGTGCAGTAAGCCGTGATTAAAATGTCTCGGTAATGCTCTCAAAAAAACACTACAACTGCTTGAATCCATATCCATCCATGGCTAGAGAAGAGGGGATGCTAGTCTGGTTTGGTTAAATAGATATAAACTTATTTCCCAGTCAGTCAGCTAGAGCAGCAACCCTGCATTTCAGCAAGCTAAATAAAAAGATTGCCTGGGGTCAGGATAAAAGTAAAGGTACACAGAACCATGAAATAGTTTTCACCGTTATCATTTCACTTCAGAGGACCTAGTATTGCTCTCACTGGGGAATCATGTGTGACCTCAGCTTTCCCTATTATTTCTTATACCTTCAAATTTACTATAACATTCCCCAAGAAAGCAAAGGGTTAAACAAGGAGGATAACTGTGGGGGTGGGTGTTTTGGCTTTGTGTTATGTGCTAATTCTGTCAAGGAGTTTTGGACAGACAAACAGGAAAGGATGGAGTCCTTAAAATAAAGTGAAGGTACAATGCAAAAAAAGATACCTTTGCTCAACTTCTGGATGAAGTTCTGTATGCCTGAGCCACTCTCCGCTTGCTGCCACTGCTGTGGCTTCTCCTCTTTTTTCATAATCGTCCCAGTTATGAGTCTTTGTTCACAAAGGTGGAAAACACGAAGGGCTCTAATGATGCATTATCACAGGTCAGAGAATGAACCACATAAATCTCCATGGCATTTGCCTTCACACAATGCTTCTAAAAGGACAGCAGCATTCCTTAAAGATGCAGCTTTTTCCCAGTCAAAGACAGCTCAAATGTACCTGTGGGCTTTTGCCAGGATAATCACCTTTTCCTCTGCTCCTTGGACAGCTCCGACCTTGTTTGTTTTTCTTCACTCTGCTGTGTTTTTGGTAATGAAGACTAGAATTCAATTGTACATCTGGGACTAATAGCTTTTAAACCTAAGTTATTTCTCAGCTGCAATTACAGTCAGGTTGTCATAAACATGCAAGCAGTGCAGTACAGGGAGGAGAGATGCCTTCACTGTAAAAGCCATTTTCAAAGCAAAACTTCAGTCTAATTTGAAGATGTTGTTGCTGTTATAGTCGGAGACTGACGGAGCTGTCTTTGAAGACCATGTCAGTTCTGCAATTGGCTTAGTTTAAATCAACAGAGAAGAAACCTGAATTGTACAGGGGAGTAAGAGTAAGACTATGCATAAAATGTCAGTAATCAATGGCAGTTGTGTTATTGTCATGACAGCATGATGGAAGTTCAATGAAGCAATTATGATTTTTTCATAATACCAATGAAAGCAAAGACTTTTAAAGAAATAATAAGGTTTACTATGTATTTCACAATTACATAGGATGGGATGGGATGGGATGGGATGGGATGGGATAGGATAGGATGGGG
>JANEXQ010023458.1:0-24804 GCA_026283885.1 Poicephalus gulielmi | reverse complement strand
GGGGGGTCTGGGGGTGGTGGAAATAATTAACCTGCTTAATATGGCTGAAGGATTACAAGAGCAGAAAAGTTTCCCAACACTATTTGCTGAATTCATCCAAATCCTGGTTCCATCTGTTTCAACTGTAACCATTTAATATTAATTTCTCCCTTTCCTTTCTGTTCCCTGTTTCTTAGAAATGAGTCCTTAAAGGACTTTTCTCTTTGTGGATCACTTACACAGAAGGCCTCTGATAACAATCTGAATAACAAAAGTTATGGAGACCTGCCATTGTACTAACCAGGTGGGTCCAAGTGAGGTCATTCTATCATTAGGAAAAACAGAAGCCAGAGCATAGAAAAGAATTTTTAAGGCAAAGGAAATAGAAGCCCAAATAAGCTCAGGAAGCTGGGCTTGTCATTACAGTCAATTTGGAAGAGATTAAAGGGGACAAGCCACACTCCAATCAAATGGTCAGTTGATAGACTATTTAGGATATAAACACAAAAGGTCTTCTCTGAATAGATCTTTAATGACTTGGAAGGGATTGTTGGCAGGCTCTGCCATGCAATAAATTGATTTAGCAAAATGTCAAGTTAGAGGGAGGAGGCAAGAAACAGGAGTTGAATTCCTCCCAGAACGTAAACTATATAAGCGTACTGAAAAAGGCAGCTGAAGGATTTACTGATCTGCTGGAGTATCTAATGAAATTATTCTCATGAGCACAGTCATTATGAGCTGGATCATTGCTACCTCTGCCCCAGTGACTCACTCCCTTTTCATTATGCAAAAAACTTCACATAAATACGTTCATACTCATCATTTCAATCAGTTACACAAGTACAAGACTGCTGTTTAGAAATCTTATGCTTCCACTTAAGTCCATATAATCAATTTTAAAATTTCTAAAATCCCAAAACACAAATAGAAAGTTGTTTGGTTTTTTGTTGTTGTTGTTTTTTTGTTGTTTTGTTTTTCTTTTTTGTGGCAGGGCATCAAGTCCATTGTTATTACCTGGGAAAACTTTGCATCATCTTTAAAATTAATTAATTGTCCAATCTGACCATAACTTTTGTATGATATACTAAACTCTGCTCACCATTAAACATTGCCATAACAAGCAGCTGAACTGTAAAACACAAAATAAAAAGTTTTCATCTCTGAAAAACAAATCAAACTGGATTCGTACTTCAGAGAAGGTAAAGAGAAATATATATTTTAGCATCAAGTGGCTACTACAAGTAGACCCTTACATTAAAAAAAATAATATATTTATATACATAATAAAGCAAAATTATTGGCTTTACTTCCAAAAATTGCTGACTTCACCTACATTTGAATTATAATTTCAACATACCCCAAAACACAAACTTCTAAGAATCATTGCAGATTTTTATCTTGTCCATCTGAAAGTTATCTGAAAGACTGTAATAAGCAGTTAGCAGGGGTCAGGCTTAAATGAAAAATTCTTGAGCTTTACTGTTTACCAAACAAAGTGCACTTGTGATGAACTCTCAAGATACACATTCATAAATGTATTCCGTAACTGAAGCCACATGGACAGACACTGTATTTCAAGGTCTATGGATGCTCTTCCACCCAGCATCTGGCGTCCACCACTGCATTACACTTGTCAAATATCCAACAAGGGATACTGTCCCTGTTTCAACATTGTTTTTTGGCCATAACAGTCTTTCAGTACCATTAATTCAGTACATGAAAGGAAATGGCAAGCAGCAAGTGAACATGTGGAAGATTCACCAACAATGCCAAGGAAGCAGAGGCTGCATCGACCTCTGCTAGTTCGTTTGTCAGCAGGTACAGGACCAACACTGAATCAACAGGGGTTTTATGGACGCAACATTTTAAAACGTCTCAAGTAAAAGAAATGGTAAACCATGATTGTAACAAATATCCTTTCCCTGCTTCTACTGAAAAAGACAACACAAAAATCACACTTACTTAATACAGCAAATTCTCTTAGTATGAGTATGCAACTACCAGAAATGGTTCAAGGATTACAGACAGAAGAGGCAAAGGATTCATAAGGTCGTATATGGAAGAAAGCTAGGGCTATTGACTATTTGACAAAGTGCAGACAGCACTGAAGAAAACTTATTGTTCCTGTTTTAAAAAAATACCTATTAGAAGCCTTTCTTTTCCTGCTTCATTCTTTTCCCAGTTCAATGATCTCAAAAGAAAATACCTATAATTCTTCTAAAGCATATAAAATAGAATAAAAATATTTGAGAGTATGAAGAGTACTTCAGCATACATCACTTTAAAAATTTCAGAATTAAAAACACCTGAAAAAAACCTATTGTTCGGCACATCACCAAGAAACACTACAAAGTTAAACAGGCCAACATTACTTACTGAAATTATGTTCTGTGATGGAATACACTTTTACAGTATTTTGCCACCAGGGACATTTTGTATTGCTGGAAATATAATGCCTGGTTTAGTTTTCAGTAGAAAATGATTACATCTTAAAAAGCATTACCGGTGGAGACACTAGAAGATAAACAAGTTTCATGCAAACATGGGGAAGATATACACCAATGTACTGATATAAGGAATTCTGGCCTCAGGTACAAGAGAATTGTACAAGTTTGAAAGTAATAGATAATCTACCTGGAGTAAAGATAACCTTTCCACTCAAGGAGCTGACAAATATACAAATACAATCTGAGAATCACAATTTTCAGAGGGGGAAACAGGTAAGGTCCATCCAAAAAAAAAAAAAAAAAAAAACAAACCCAAAACTATTTCAGCTACAGTAAGGAATTTATTTCACTTATAGTCTTCATGTTATGATTCAGTTAGTATTAAAATATGTCTTAAAGTATAAACCCCACATTCTCTGCAAACCAGCTTTCTTGGACAATCTACCAAGTCAACGATTTAGATCCAACAAACAAACAAAAACCCACCCGAGAAGTGATGGGTCTACAGCAACCTTCTAAGGAATCAGGAAAACTCAAGATCCCTCAGGCTGACAGCTGGAGGAATACTTACTGATGAGGGTGCTCTGACTCATCTACAGCTCCATGCCTTGCTGCAGGGCAATCACCTGCATGGGGGAACTCACATTTGTAGATGAGACACAGAACTGACACAATGATTACTTGTTACCTACAGAAGTAGTATGGCACTTCCCATAAAAACAACAAACCCCTCACC
Source organism: Poicephalus gulielmi (assembly GCA_026283885.1). Classification (NCBI taxonomy): domain Eukaryota; kingdom Metazoa; phylum Chordata; class Aves; order Psittaciformes; family Psittacidae; genus Poicephalus; species Poicephalus gulielmi. The sequence continues at coordinate 21,642 of JANEXQ010023458.1, read as the reverse complement.
CCCAAAAAAACCCAAAAACCCCCCAAAAAACCCAAACCAAAACAAACAAAAAAACCCCAAATCAGTCTGCCCAATTTCGCATCATATTTCAACCCTCCTTTTTTGAGCACAGCCACCCATGATGTTAAAACTGAGTGTGTGTCAGTGGTAACAAGAGAAGGTCTCGGCACTTAATTCAGTAGTCTGGGGAAAGTGCTTTTCTGTTTAACAAAATCATTCACTGTATTCACAATGTACAGGCAAAGTATTGCTACAAAAGAGCAGATGAAGCACAGATATCCATTTATAACGTTTCACAAAACCTGCTAGCATTCAAAACAATTTTGACAAGTTCCTGTAGATTCTTCACTATTTTTGAAGTATTTTCTTCATAGAAGAATTAGATAAACCCTGATAGAGCATAAATACTTCGAGTGTATAATTAAGAATCACCTTGCAGCTCACTGCATATAAGTATTGAAAACGTGAGAGGGTAAACCCAGCTGTTCTAAGGTCTTTACACATTGACATATTTGTCCTTATAGAAGGCAGTTCCCTAGATTAAATCTATGGTCTTTGAACTGAACAGCATCAGTAGATAAAAGTTTACCAGCGTTAATTGTTCAGGGAGGGAGGGGAAAAACCAAAATCCACTCTACACCTTTCCCTTTTGTGTTCTGTTTCTCCCACCAAATACATCGGGGGAGGGGGGACATACTAAACACAGAGCAATAAAACTAAACAAAGTAAAGAAGCAGAGGTAGACAACTATCACTTAATTTTTAAAGCAGCTAACATGCACAGCTATCAATCCTACAATAGGATAAAAGCAGCAATACCCTTTTTCTCACATTCATAGGAAAACACTGGCTATGTAAATACTCAAAAAAAAAAAAAAATATTTTCTGTGTTTGCACCTTTGAAGAATTAAACTACCCAACAATTTTTTTTTTCACCCTTATGAAGACAAAAGGTTACCAGTCTAGACAAACCTGTGGCTGATCAGCCATGGCTGCTTCATCTCTAAAGAAAAAGACTAATGGGAAGACAAAAAGTAAAATAAGAAATTCCAGGAAAAAAAACCAGTAGCAATTACTTTCATGCGATGATGCTTCAGTGCTTCATTGGAAGAGATGGGAACTATCTAGCCTTTCTCCCCTTCCATTCTCCACCACATACTTGTTCCATCATTCCTTTTCCAGCCTGAGTTCTAGACTTAATTTTCTTCACATAAAAACCATGTATATGTCTGAAACTAGATATCTGCTGAATTAGCCCTGAAATGATTAAATCTTAGGGGGGGGCAGGAAGGGGTGGCAGAGGGAGAGGAATTGGGGGGACTAATTCAAGGGGAAAATGAATGGGTTTTTACCTTCTATGTTTCAGTGGAGAAACTGCAATGTCTTCTTATAAAGCTCAAACACTGAGGAAAAATAGAAACTGTTAACACATAACCCACTGCTTAAGCACAGGAGAAAAAGGCTGTGGGGCATCACAGCCATAGGTAAGAACCAGGACTAAACTCCTGCCTTCCATCTCAGCTGCCTAGTCTTTGCTGCTACACTGATGTGTCAAATGGTAATCAGGAAAGAAACAATGTATCTCATCCTAAAAATGTCCGCCCAGTGATGGAAAATGCGTGAGTATTTTTTGCCAGTTGTAGCTTTTCTGGGATCATACAAAACCGGCCTTAACTCAGGTCAGGAGTCAGTTGTTACATTCTTGTCTGCTCCATGACCCAGCCTTGTTTGAACACCAGCTCATTTCTCTCCGCTGCACCTTTCATCTCTTCCATTAGCTCGCCTCTCTAACTGCCCCCTGATAAATCATTCCTCCATTTACTCTAATCTTCAAGTAGCACAGATGGTACCCTAGCTTTCAGAGACAGATATGGGACAAGGTGCTAATCTTTTTCTCTACCCACCAGGAGAGGTCATTAACAGCAATGAAAATGCAGAGGGGAAAAAAAAAAACTATAATGGAAATGCAGAGGAAGAAACAACTACAATGTATGTCTGTATCTAATAGCTTCAAATAGCTATTAAGATAAATCTCTATATCAGACTTATTTATACTTAATATCACTGGAGTGCAATAATAGTAAGTTTTTGTGCAGAAGATGACTTGTAAGTCACCTTATGACAGTGAAAGACCATAAGGATACTCAATGGATACTAATCATTCATCACTCTACAAAGGGGTTGTTAACACCCAGGCTCCCAAACCAGAACATGAATCCCTTGATACCCCTGCTTATAGGAAGCATTCAGTCAGGCTTGCAAGCAAATGTAACTGATACAGGAAGAGAACATAAAAAAGGAGAAACAAAATATTGTGTAAGGTTTGCACATGAATCTGCAGAGGTAGCTGCTGATTGTAATTTATTTGTATGCCAACCTGAAGGCAGGCAATTAAGACAACTTCAAAATAGTGCTTAAGTTAAGTTGTTGCCACCACCATTACTCTTCAGGTTTGACTTCTGGGAAAAAAACAAAAAAACAAAAAACCAAAACACAAAAGTACCACCCCACCCCCTCAAAAAAAAACCAAAACCAAACAAACAAAAACACAAAAAAACAGGAAAAAGAAAAAACTTGCCCTTAGGGGGCAATATACAGATATAGAGTGACAATGCTCTTTTATGTGTCCCTCCTCTTCAGAAATCATTTGCTTTAACAAGAGATGATGTGTGCAAAAGCAATGCAGAAGGTTAGGTGAGAGAGTAATACTCCTGGAAAGCAAACATTGCTTTTAAATATATACTGGTTGATTTTAAAATCAACATTTCATAAAGCAGAACTGCACTTCATTAAACAAATCCAGAGTTCTGCTGCACAGACATATGGCACATAATAAAATTAAAATTGGTCAGAGCTGCTGAAATACCATAGCATAAATGAAATTATTTTCTAACAGAATAGTTAGCTACTGGGAACATTTACTGCCTTTGTATACCCATTACTGCTTAATTACTGTCAGGCCACCACAGTTCCCAAAGTAACACCAGAAGGTAATTTATAACTCCAGAAAATGAAGGTCTGTTACGTCAATAAGAAGCATAACTGTTTGTCAGAAATTTGCTTTTAATTCAATAGATAACAGCCAGGAAAACAACATGATTGATACTGTTAGTTACTAAATTAATCATCTAGCATAATCTAATAACATTTAATAAAAGAAAGATTATTTAATTCTTATGGTTGAGTGAAGAACTGGAAGAAAGATTCTTCTCCTTGATTACAAAGCTCTAGAATGGATATGTATTATGGCATTAGTAGTTGCCTCATTATGTATTTGCTGCTGGGCTGACGGTTAAGTGACAGAGGCAGAGATAGGTTTAAGAGCACAGGCCTCTCAAATATTTCTGGGGAATCATTTCACTGCAATCACGCAGACATAGAGAACGAACAGAATGAGTGTTTCTTCAAGCCAGTGGTTTCCAATGACTTGAGTCCCCCCCCTTTCTGACAGTCTGAAGTCCCCCGCATGAATCATGTTTCCCACAAATATATGCCTCAATAGTTTTGCAATACAAAAGTAGTTTTTCCCTATGGACAATGAAAGCTAAAAAAACTTCAGAATTCCAGGATTTGTGAACGAACTTGCTTTTAAAAAAAAAAAAACAACACCACAGTATTTGGAATACTTGAGTAGCTTTAAACTAATTGATCTTCAAATGCTTTTCAGAACTACTTTCTCTGGTTCTGCTACTCTTCCACCATATAGAAGGATGCACTCCATTTACTATCTGAAGTGAAATAACATTAAGATTTGCTGAAAGCTAGAGGAGAACCAGAGAAAAAACTCCTCATCCACTTCTACTCAGATTCATCTACTTCAAAGCCCCAGGCTTCAGAGACAGCCTAGCATTTGAGGAAAAATGTTTTAATTTTGTTCCTCAGACGACTTTAAGCACATGTGATAAATCTGGAGAACAGCTTGCCAAACACATATTCTAAGAAGGAAGAAAAACATGGCATAAGAGGAGCAAACTTCAGTAAACACATTAATCATCTTCAAATTAGGGATTCTGAAACAAGAACCACAAGGGACAGAGTCCTCCTCCCTACAGGCTGATTCATTGCAAACTGGGTTCTGTGATCCATAAAGCCCATCAATGTAAAAGCAAACTGACATGAAGCTCTAGATCCATTAGTACTTTTAACAAAGTCTTCAATAAGATGGAATAAGTTCCCAATATAAATAATAAAAAAGCACAAGTCTTCAACTGTCAGCCAAAATTGTTCAGTGTTGTTCTGATTGCACAATGCACTACTGTTTTAAATATACATAAATATACATGCATACACACATGAGCCCCAGGAAAATTTGTCCCATCAGCGTATGCAGCAGAATCCTCCAGTGCTCATTTTCAAGATCACTCAGCATGTTGAAAACTGTTTAATACTGTTAGTGATCTGATCTGTATGATTTGAAATTTTAAAATTAGAACATCTAAACTCATAACATGACAGATAACAGCCAAGAATAGCTTTGAAAAGGACATTTGATCCAAGGAGTAAGACAGACAATTTTCAAACTGTGATTCTCTAAAAGCAAGTACAAGCATTTCCAAAACAGTCAACTCTGCATAATTTTACCAGTTAAGTCATCAGAATTCCTTCAAATTCTTCATTCTTTGTAACTGTTATGGTAGTGCAAAACAAAAGATACTTATCATAACCAGTGTCTCTTGTAATTCTAATTGACCAGTTCCAAAACTTCACTGCTTAATTCTCACTGTTAACGTACCAACATGTTTACTTGAAAGTTTAAGCCTTGCAGTTTCATCTGATCATACAGGAAGTCACTGAAGTATCAAAAGTGGAAGGTGTTATAGTCAAATTAGCTTTTAATTAATCTAAACTTGGAACTAAAGTTATGATATGCAATTTAATTTTATGTTTTAATCAGTCTCTTAATATAGCATTTTCATCTCCAAAAGCATGCACTCGCATTTGGAAGAGTGCAATATAAGGCTCATCTAAGCTCTCTGCATAAGTTGAAAACAGGCCCTGAATTTTAATTAACTCAAGAAGAACAGGTCAAGCTAAGGTGCACACTAGTGAGAACTGAGGGAAAATCGTGGAACTTAGCCTTACTTAAACATAAAATTAATTGCCCCCAAAATAATATAAAAAAACATTATAGATTAAAATCTTCATCACAGACAGCCCTTTTCAATGCTGGGGAGGGGAGGGAGAGGAAGAGAAGTGTTGCAACATTGTAATCTGCTTGGAAAATCATTTTCAGTGGGAAAGCCGTGTCAGACATTCTACATGTGGAACAAGCTCTAATGCAGGATTCTGCCAGAGGTCAGTGCGTAATCCAAACAGAAAAGATTAGCTGAAAGCATGTGTACAGACATAGACCATATCAACAGCTGAACCCAGGACGGCGTAATACTCCGGCCTTGCTATTGGGCTACATTTATTACCTGTTCTTCCCAAGAGAGACACTTGCCATTTGCCATAAAAGAAATTGAGATTTCTTTTAACTAATCATATTCATAGCATCATAGAACAGTTAGTGTTGGAAAGGAACTCTTAAGATTATCTAATTCTAACCCTTCTGCCGTGTGCAAGGATGCCTCACTCTAGACCGTGTTGCCCTAGGCTCTGTCCAGCCTGGCTCTGAGCACTGCCAGGAATGGAACATTTTTCACTTCTTTGGGCAATCTGTTCCAGTGCCTCAGCACCCCCACAGCAAAGAACTTCTTCCTTATATCTAACATGAACTTCGCCTGTTTAATTTTAAACCCATCACCCTTTGTCATATCAGTAAAGTCTATGATGAAGTGTCTCTTTCCAGCATCCTTGTAGGCCCCCTTAACAGTGAAAACACTGGAGAACAGTCTTTACTCAGAATTGTAGAGACAAAGAAACTGACCCACTTGCATCTCTACCTGCCCTCAACAAGAAAGAGCTTCCTCTGCAGCCCAAGTACTTTCTTGTGTCTCTCATTAAAGCATGTAGTTGCAGACTACTTAAAGTTTGCCACACAGTATCAGGTAAACATCTCCAGCCTGGCAGAAACTTCAGATGTGCAAAACAAATCAAGAAATCCTACCACAAAGTTTTATACACAGCTCAACAATATATGTCAGCATAAGCAAGAAACAAATTCTCAAGCATTTGAACTCCATGTGTCCAATATGCAGCAAGTTTTTCTACTGAAAAGACTACTGTAAAAAACTGAAGTTTTTAATAGTCAAGGTGATTAAACAGGTTTTATTTCAGTGGCAACTTGCCTAAATTTAGAACTGATGGACCCCAAGCAACACAAACAGAACCTGTAACATTATATCTCACAAGGTGCAAAAGCTTCTTTCCCTGAAAACTCAAGGTAAATTCAGATCCAGAGTGTTTGTTACTAACCAGCCTTCAGGGAGACAGAGACATCAGCGACACACATTGTATACAAAGCACCCGTCAACCAGGTGCTGCCTTCAGGCTCTTGACAGGATGCCAAAGTGGTCCATGGTGGCACACCTTCTGGGCATACAGTAAATAAAACTGTCAGAACAAGAAAAATTAATAGCTGGAGTGTGGAAAAAAAAAAAAAAAAAAAAAAACAAAAAACAACAACAAAAAAACCCACAACCAAAACTGAACTTGATCTGTACATCAGTTTAGCCTCTGGGGCAAACTAAAATTACTTGGCTCTTACTATCCTAGAAACATCCAAATCACTGTCCAGTATGATTCTTCTTCCAGGCTTAATCATCTGAACCAATTAAGAAAATGCAACTCACTGACTTTAGCCTAAACCACCACCACTCTGGCTCACTTGATACAGTGACACTGCTTTGAATCTTTAGATACAATGAGCAAGAACAAGAGAAGCATTCAGAGTCTGCTCAAAAATTTAGTATATTTTTTTCTTGTCCCATGAAAAAAAAAGGAGATAAAGGACCTAACATTCCTCTCCAGTACCACATGCTGGTAAAATACTGCAAGCTTGCAACTTAATCACCTTGTTCAACAAAGTGAGAATAAATAGAGAACAGGATTTGCTGGATTCTGCAATTTATGGTTATTAAAAAATTCAGAGTAGCAACAATAAACAGTTCAGACTAATATTATTCATTCTGAGTTGGAAACACATTTCTACAGTTTCAAATTGCTAGGAATTTAAAACACCAGAGCTACCATTCAGGCATTCCTTAAGCAACATGTAGGTGTACACACTGCTCAGCTTCTTTACACGCAAATTTATTGCGGAGGTAAGTTAACATTGAGTTATGAGCCTCAAAAGCTGAAAGAAATGTCTCTCTTCTGCATTGATAGTAATTTCCCACTAGATGTTTACAAATAGTGTCTCCAAACTAGTAATAAGCAATAAGGATTCACAGCTCCCATGGATCTTAATCCCTACACAGATAGTCAGTAGTTCTTAAAGAACTACCTTGCCCTTATACAAGTTATAGTTTTAATCTTTTTTCTTTTTTTAAGATCAGATTCCCTTTACCTTCCTCGTACAATGCTTATTCCATAACTACAGTTGATACTTCTCAAGTATATTTAATTTTGCCTTTTTTCTTCCTGCCTTCCTATTTGCCTCACACCAGCAACTGCTGAATAACCAAGCACCCTGAAACACTTACCTTTGATGCAGTGAACTTCACTTGCCTTCTAACTAGCTCACTGATAGCACACTAAAAATTCAGAGTTTAAAAGTAAAAATAAAAATCAAGTTTTCATACTGCCAGGCAGGAATGCAATGTTAATTTCATGAGTAACAAATACAGCCCTAGGAAACAGCCAGAGAAGCGTTTACAAAATCTTAACCAGTGACAACCTTGGAGCAAAGCAGAGAGATGTGATATACAGATTTTCTTCAAGCAGCTATTGAATATTGCTGTCCAATACAGAGAAGTTTTTTGGCTGTTTTTTGGTTTTTGGATTTTTTTAAATTCATTAACAAAGATTTGCAAAAGTAAATACCCTGCTTCTAAGCACTTCATCTTGAATTCTGATCATGACTCACTCCAAGAGCAGTGGAAAAGTCAACAATTAAGACGTGTATCTATCTAGCCTCAAAGATACAAGAATAGAGATGCCAACTGTCACAGTTGGTGATTACCTGTGAAAGTTAGATCTTTGCACAATTTTTATTGCTCTTTTCAAAAGTTGATGATTCAGAAAGAACCGTCAGGAAAGACTGAATAGTCAGCACATGTGGCTTTTCTTATTTTCATCATAAAGATTTGTGGTAATCATAATTTGTAACAGTGTAACCAGGTCCTTTCCCAGGAATGAATATCACATCACCCTTTCTGGCCATGCTCTGCAACGTTCAATATATATTCAACCATCCAGTGGCAAGAAAAACTGCAAAGCAGTAGTCAGAAGGCAGCAAAATCCATCCATTTTACTTGTAATTCTGGTAGTACTTCATGCACAAGTACACAGGAGAAAACAGCCAAGTAAAGTTCAAGTAAGTGTGGGCAAAGAAGAAAAAATGAGTAGCTTCATTTGAGACACATCAGCCTTCTGCGGTCTCTTTTCAGTTGGAGAGAATTGTCCTGCCAGCAGCAGTGACCACAGGGACACAACCTCCAGCCATTTAATCTAGTCCCACCTAGATTAGGTCTGATCATGGTGACCTGTATGGCCTTCATGCTTAATTTCTGTGGCAAATAGCAGTTGTCAATTAAGGTGAAGACCATGAAGCCCAACAAACCTCAGGTGACTTATTAAGCAAGACTGGTACTTTTAAGTACATTCCTCCACTGCTCTGTGCAGTTACAACTGTGTTGACCACTGAAACTTTAATCACCAAAACAGGGTGTGCGCAGCCTCTCCCTCAGATTGCCAGAAAATAGCAATGCTGGACTTGGCCACTTGTAAGGCTTTGTGTGCAGAATGCTGCTTCAGTGGAGAAAAAGGAATTAAAACTTATAGCCATTAAGAGAAAAATCCTTATCTCCTCTCTGTCCTCCACCAGAATCACTACCCATGTACCACCTCAAACTTTTCCTTACATGGAATCAGCTTTAGGTCAAATGACTCCTTCACTCTCCCTTTCAGAAAGCTTTTTCCATAAGTTCTGCTGCAATTCAGAGTGAGATGTGCAGTGGTGAGTGTCTGTGTTGTGCCATACAGTAGGCCAAAATCTTCCTTTTTGCTTGTTAATATTGTAGAAAGAGGCTTCTATTTTATCTTTTTATACTGGTAACCAAGTACTAAGGAAGTTCCCATTAAAAATTTCATGGTTTCTAACTAATGGTTACCTGCAGATCTCAAAGAACTGCTGTAGCTTTAATTAGAACATTACCATAGTGAGGCTGGTGTTACTTTGGTCTTTTCCGACACCTCTCAGAACTTGAAGTATATTAATGTAGATTCCACCAGGAAAAAAAACCCAGAATATTCTTCATTGTCTTTTTCCCCATCAGCTTTCAAGTTTTGACTTGGTTATACCAAGATAGCCCAATTCTTCTACTGAAGATTCAGATGAATTCTACAGTTTGTTTTTTTAAATAAGCTAACATGTAAGAGGAACCAACCACTTGTAGTTGATGACTGTATGAGTTTAGATAGATACTTGTAATAATGTATATCAAGAGTAAGATGAATGGCCTTCAGTAACTTAGTTAAAATTCTTTCATTTAGTATCCTTTCTGAGCAATGATGAAACATACTAGACTGATGTCGGCAAATTGTTCATAATCTACTCTTAAACATGCATGCAACATAATTTTAAAAATATGCTTAACTAATAAACATTCAAAAATAAAAAAAAACCAAACCTACAAAAAACGCTACTGTGACCATGTATTATCATCCAAATAGTGTGTTACTTTTACCCTCTAAATCAAGACTCCATTTGCAATTCAATGAGGCATTCGATTAATCAGTTCCCTAGTGTCTTACCTAAAGGCCAGAACAGACGCAAGCCACCACACACTATACAAATAGCATTTTCCAAAACAAATCACCTTTTAAAACTCTTTTTGCATACACTGCGCTCTGCCACCACAGAGAAAGAAATGAACTTGTTTGCAAGCATGGCTAAGAATGCAGTTCTACTGAACATGGAAGGCTGAGAGAAGCTAAGCAGTGGTCATATGGAAATACAGTAGCTACCAGAAGCAAATCTTTTGGCAAGCCACTAGGAAAACACTTAAAATTTGCATCCTCTTATCATTTCTGTCAGAGCACTAACAGGCCCCACTATTTCTGATCAAGCTCATCTGGGCTCCCTCACCATGCCCGGGCCCTCAGCCTTACCCCTGCCATACTGTAGGATGCAAGTCTCCAGCCCTGCCATAGGTGTTGTACCTCACCTGACCCAGGACATGCGGCATCCCCATAGAGGTGCCTGATCTGGCCTCACTGGCTGGGGCACTGGGACAGACACCAGCTGGAGAGGGCCTGCCCTTTTGGCTCTATTTACCCCCTGGCTCCCCAGCCCCAGCCAACTGCTGGCTCTCACATCACCCTGACAGTTTAATTTCTCATCTTTATCTTTTCTCGCCTCATAAAATATACTTGACACACCACCACCCCCACCCTGAAAGAATATAATTTTAAAAAATCCAAAACCTGTTGCTACTAGGATTAAAACTCTAGTAACAAGCACATGACATAAAATCAACTTCCTTATCCTATACTTTCAGGTACAACAACCAGAACCACCTTCCTGAACCTATCACAAGCCAATAAGCAAATGCTTACTTTACACTGAGCCCTCTCCCATGAGTCTCACATTTTAATACCTCACAGAACATTTGCTCCCATCATGCACAGCATAGGCAATTTTACGTACCTACGCAATGCTGACAGTAACTCCAACTAGCTGTGATTCAAGTGTGAGATATTCTTAACTAGAAATCTTTTAAACACAAGTTCAAAGTGACAGGAAATTTATGACATCATTTGATAATTTATTTAAATGGTTGATTTCCTTCAGTAAAATATTTACAGCCTATTTACAGTTTGAACTTTAACAATTTTGACTTCCAAGCATTATATTCTGTTATACATTTGACTGCAAGTATAAAGGCCCTTTAGCACTAAAAACTGTTTCTAAATAAAAATAATTTATTTTTAATAGAACTTGCCTTTATTAGAAGTACTAGCATCAGAACAGAATCTTCTGAAGTCCAGGAAGTATGTTTGCACTTCTTGTTTTGGTATTTTGGTTCACTCAGCAACAGAAGCCAGCTCCGATTCCCTGTCCCCCCTCACAGTTTACATGCTGCTACATACAGAGATGGCAACATAACTTCATTCTACAAATGCTGCCTGAGCCAAACCCCCCTCAACACAAGGCAGTGGGTAGAGGGGCACTTTGTTGATTTTTTTTTTTTAATTGTGTCAAGTGTATAGCATTTATTTTTAAAGCTTCAGTGTTAAAATATAATAATTTTACCTCTGTTTTAAACTTCAGAGACTGTAAACAAGACCTACAATACTGTGAAAGTCACAGGGAGCTTCCAACATGAAATTTGCCTGCTCCATCTGGTTCTTTACCTTTTTCATATGCACAAACCACCTAATTTAGATGGCCCAGTTTCCACTTTTTCCTCGCCTCAACAGACTGATGAGTTTGGCAAACAAGGGCTGCCACAAAACCACTCAATCTTCCTAATTATTTGAATTTTACAATGTACTTCACCTGAAGGACATTTAACAAATCCTGAAATACTTCAGACATTGCCACCAGAGCTGCTTGAAACTGGGCCAACCAGAGAAATTACAGGCAATCAGTGATTATAACTAGCTACTTTGCACTTCCAAGTCATAAAAGCTAGGTTCCCCCCCCCCCAGACTTCCATTAGCTGTTACCAGGAGAGACTGTAAAGGCAACCAGAATTCAGCTCTTCAGTAATTATAGTCCAGGAATCAATCAAAAAAATGTGGTTAAGGCTGATTTGTGGGAGAGGTAAGGAGTAGAAAACCAATGTACAATTTTAAGCAGTAGCTTGTAATACAAACTAAAAAAAAATAAAATTGCTGTTGCACTTTAACACACAGATCCACAGTGAAGCCATAGAAAGATGGTACAATTTCCTCTGGCATCAAAGCTTTAGGTCATCAAAATGAACTCTCATTTTATTTGTCTCTCACCTGAGCTTTGAAGGAACACAAATGTTCCTTCTCCATTCGGAAACAGAGAACATACACTCTGACTGGCTAAAGCAAAATAGAGCAAAGAGCAATGCACAGAACAGGAGAGAGCCACAGGCTACTCTGTTGATTTGCAAGGCAATAGATAAAGAACCAAAATGTCATCCAGCCTTTGCCTTGCCACACAAGAGCCACCAAGGCGCAGCTGAAGACACAAGGTGCTGAGGAAAGAGTTGCCCAATCCAGAAAGTATCATGAACACTGCAGGAAGATAGGAATGCTAGTGAGGGAAAACCGAAAATCCAGGAAACAAAAAAAAAACATACAAACCTTTGACACAGATGAAGAGAAAAGAAAGGGAAATGTCCTCTCAGCAGCTGTAATCAGCCACTGAAGACTCACAGTTTTCTTTATATATTTTATCTAATACACTGTTATTGTGTATTTAGTAACTATTAACATGCATAAATTTGCTTCATACACAAAATAGGCTACAGGTACAATTACTTCATCACAAAACACGTATGTCCAGGAGCATGTTCACAGAAACTCATTCAACCTATGTCATTACATCAGTTATATGAATTGTAGATGTCTGTTACTATAATCCAGTTTTGCCCAAATACACACAGAATAGCAAAACACATTCAAACAAGCTCCCAAGAGAGGGAAAACATCCCATGTGTTTTAATTCTGAATCTCAAAGCACAACACTTGGGGGGGGGGATGTGTAGAGAGGCAGAGAAGGAAGGAACATACAGAAAGAAAACACAGTCATACTCAGTATAAATTCAGAAGTTGGATGCTTGAAAGAGGCAGGGTGGTGTGGGGGAGAAACAACAAAACTGGAAAAAAAAAACAAAAAACAAAAGCAAAAACAAAAAAAAAAAAAAACCAAAAAAACCTAAAAGGTTTCTTTTTATAATGAGGGAGCAACTCTGAATATCCAGGGGTTTGTAGTGAAAACAAGCTGTTTTCTGGGTTTCCATGACACTAAGAAACCCAAAGTGATAGGTACAAGAGAAGAGATGAATGTCAGGCAAACAATAAGGTTGTGTTTTCTCAATTTGTTTTTTGTGGTTTTGCAATCATTCACGTAACTCCTCACCTTTCAGAATAAACAGAATTTTCGACGTCAAACCTTCTACTCAAGTGGGTCAATCTCAATTCCCTTGCCTAGGAGGTACAGAAAGCAAGCAAACTGCTGCAGAAGTATCCTGAAATCTGTGTTCCTACTGTAGGGGTATATTCTTCACCAAGGTGCAAGAATCATGAGGAAGAGGAGTATCAGGAAAAGGGAAGACAACTCTCTTGGTGAGCAATAACTAGTGAGGACAGCAGGAAGACAGCTCAACTTCAGAGAAAACAGCACCATCACACAATGCTAAGGGACTTCAAGGTAATTTAGGCTGTCTGAGTGCATTTCCAGTTAAGCAGTTTATGAATATAAACAACCAAACACTGTCACAAACATGCCAAATCAAACCCAAAGGCAGCAAGAAAACTAAACCCACTGAAATTAATATATGTGTTTGTTGCCAGGAACCTGTCTGCCTCCACAAAAATTCATATGTATATATTAATTGTAAACAGTATATTTTGCACTTCAAAGAAGTGACAATGACACTGTTTTTCAGGTCATAGATGCTCTGGTATCTTGACTAGGGTAAACACTCATTAGGGCAACTACATGGAAATACTCTCCCCCGTCCAAAGTTTTCAACTGCAATGCAAGAAAACAGACACATACATAGTACCAAGAACCAGACATAAACACAAACCATGTAAAAGAATAATCCCTTTCATTTAGTCTCCAGGTTCATCCATTTCCCCCTTGCCATGCATCTTCTATATTTCTCCATTTTGCTATCATAAGAATCATCGTGAGGTGAGACTATTCATATTGCATTTTTGACTGGCAAAACTCAAAGAAAACAACCTTTCTCTTGGCAGCAAAAGTCTGTGGATTTTAGATGTTCAGATTACAGACCATATTTCAAGATCTCTTTTAACTAAATAATCGTAGCTCTAAAACTTTTATGTTCAGATTAGTTCAGTTTTCCCCATCCACAAAAAGAGCTTCAAAAGCATGAATTTGCCCTCACTTTATTTGCAAATACCATTATGTGTAATATATCACAACATATTAACGGAAACTAAGATGTATAAAGCATCTGATGTGTTGAGTTCTCTAATTAAATGTGAAGTATATACTCATATCTGTTTTGTGGTATCACAAGCTAAAAACAGAGATACAAAAGAGGAACAGATCTTATCTCCTTCAACAACCAATCCGTGAAACTATCGTCCTTCAAGAAGAGATGTACTTTTGATGAACAGAAAAAAGGGTCACTTCCTGGCCAAGGTCTCCTATACTGCTGTGTATATATTATGCACTTGCTCACTCCAAGCATTATCACTGGTTAATTAGTGTATTATTTACAGGAAAAAACAAACAAGCCCCTTTCCTAAGAAACATCTCTTAGGAGTGTGGGTTAAACATTTTCTTTAATGAAAATGAGTAAAATTTGGACTTCTCCACCTGTGTCTGCTCTTTCCTTTGTGCACTGAACAAAATCAGACAAGCCTCAAAAAAACCCCTAATTGTTCCTCTTGTCATATATATGTAATATGCTAAACGAATATGGATTAGTCTGAGATTAATGTACAAACTTCTACATTGGTGGACAGCTGCTTTTTCAAGGGGATGGCATTTCTGAAAAATAATCCCCATTCTTTTTCCTCCCCTCTTTTTCTCCTGTTCACAAAATTCACCTTACTGAGAAAGCTCACAAGAGCCTTAAAGCAAGACTGCCTTAAGTTTTTTGGATCAAGGAAGACAGATCCACATTACCGAGGGCAGTAGTGGGATGAGACTTATAAAGCAACTGCAGTCTGAGATCTAAGGCAGGAAGCAACTGCACATCTGGGAGCTCACAGAAGCACAAGAACCTTAGTAGGAGGTAAGTGAAGTAACACAAAGATGTAGGCTGAAAAAAAGAACAAACAAAAAAACCCATGGTATTTTAGTTCTGCCTTTTTTAGAGCATTACCTTATTTTCATAGGAAAGAAGATCCAAACAACAAATCCTAGCTGTCACTGACAGACAGTTTGGAGTATTGCTATTATTACTTTAACCTAGTTGCATGAGATTTAAATTAGCAGATCCAATTAGGTTTATGCAAAATCAAGACAACAATTTTACTAAGAATAATGCATTGTGAAAAGGAAGTACATACAAAAAACTCAGACCACTGGTTAAAATAACAGTATTTGAAAGGGGATTTGTTGTTTGTTTCTGAAGTTTGGGGGTTTTTAAGGCAAATTATGTTACCTCACAAAGATACTAATTAGTTTTTTGAGAATGCTGGTGGGCAGGGGTAAACCCATGCACACATACCATCTATATGCCTACAGTTTTCGCATTTCATTCTGCCCTGTTTGCCTGAAGTTGACATGGTGAGACCTAAGCTCTTGCTTTCACACTCTTGTCCCAATGAAGGTCTGGCCCAGCCGGTTTCCAGCTCTTCTGCTGCTGTGGTGCACCCTACAGTTCTAAAGCTACTGCCTGGAAGCAATGGAGTAGTTAAAATTGAGGAAAACGTTAGGCAATGAGGAAGCTCACTGAAGCAACACAAGAGACAAGTGCACACACACGTTGAGGAAATGATCAGCAGAGCAGCTCTTCAGCTACAGGTGTGTCTTTACCCCTGTGAAAAAGCAACACTTGAGCTCCAGGGGGTTCTGCAGCCACAGACTGCGCTCTGCCTTGTTTCCAGAATAGGCTCAAAGACAACCTTTTGAGGGCATCTAAGAATATGCTGTTATTAATATCATTCAACCCAGCTACCACATTTCAATATGCTATTAAAAAATGCTCAGAAGGAAAGGACCATCAAGGGTTTGGGGTTTGCATCTTTAAAGAACAGCATGCATGGTAAAAAACCCAGCTTCTTGAAGCCAGGGGTTAAATATATCAAGCTGCCCATCTGCTGACTTCGACAATACTGATGCTACTGCAAAAATATTAAGTAAAAGGCAAAAAATAAAAATACATGATAACTGGAAAACAATACCTCAAAATAAAACCTAAAAGAAGATGCCAAACATTTCTGTTCAGTAAATTTAATGTCCTTTCCAAAACTCTTTCCTTATTAACCTAACTGATAAAATTTGGCTACAACAAAGCAATAATTACAGCACAAAAATGGAAAATACAAATACAAGTATTGTTTGAAAATAACATACCTACACTTAAGAAGCTCACAAAAGCAAAATAAAGCTCTGTTCCCAACAAGAATATTATTTCTGTATTAATTTATTGGTTTTGGTTTTTTATATGCATGGCATATTTAGGCCAACATTTATGACATCTGAAAATAAAACCAGGTCTATCAACTACTCAATACTGTGTATTGAGTGCCTCCTTAGACCACAAATTAATCCTTTGGTAGATGATAATGACAAACCAGCAGACTGTAAAATGTAAAAATTGTCAAGTATTTTTTCACTTTCAAAATTAAGTAGTCATGCAAAAACCCAGCCCAACTTCAGCTGCCCACAACCTTCCAGGGACCACAGACAAAGCTGGGAACAAACAATGCCATCACCTACTCTGCTTACAGGCACAGCTTTGCGCTCTTACCACAACACTGTGGAAAGTTTATAAACATGTATATGTGTATGTTATACTGAACAGATTGCATTTCCTTCAGAATGTAATAGAGTATTTCAGACAAAGTATATATATCAAATTTCTGCTATTACCTTGTCATCTCTTACTAGTCATATTGACAGTTGCAGGTTTGAAACATTTCCTACTTACAGGAAACATTTTGATGTGAGTTTATGCGTATATTATCCAAGACTCACCTTATTACCTACATAAATTCTTGCAAGTCTCTCCTTCAATAAACTCATGTTTTTAACAGGCTCCTATAGCATTCTTTGAGAAAACTTCAGAACTAACCTGCTGAACTACATTGCCTTACTTTTGGGTAATTTATATACATACAGATTGCACAGACACGTATATGCTACTGTTTCTGAAGAGTCTGGCATTCTAAATTACATTCAGTTAACGCTCTCACAGATATAAAAATTAAAAGCTCGAAGAGGGTTTTATTACAGAAACTAGTAACTGACACATTTCTTATTGGTACCACTGTTTCCTTTTTTTTTTTTTAACCAGTTTTTTAGACAACATTTATAAATTCTAAATGCAAATTAAGCAAGGCTGTGATACGATCTTTACATTTATATATGAAAATCTGACTACTAAATGCTGGAATAACAAATAATGCAGCAGATCTTGAGAGCTACAAGCCAATAATGCATACCTACATTCCAAAAACTGAGTAATTCCAACTCAGGTAAACACAAAAGTGTTTCAAAATTCACTTAAAAAAAAACCCAAACACCACATTCCCCAATTTTCTCATGCACACCTACGAAATCAAAAGCCAAAAATCTCTTTTAAAATGCTACTACTTCTTTCTACGCTCCTGCCCACTACAGTCACCCACAAACCTCCCACTTCACCAGAAACGAATCCTTCCAGAATTTGAAAAATAAAAAAATAAAAAAAAATGCATTTGCTCACTGCAGCAGGAATTCAATTTTTCCATTTTCTGATTCTTGCTTTAAGAAGCTTTCTTTCAATGTTAAAGATGTGCAAGTTTCTTCTCCCTTTTCAATGCTAGATAGGCAGCCCTATCAAGAATTACACACCACACATGAAGAGAGCTGTTTCTTTGGAGAGAGGGGCCAGGGGGGAATGTAACTGCCACAGATGTGTGTTGTTCCCCCATTTCAGGTATTTAGACCACATTCAAATCACAGGTGCTGCTATCTTCTCACATGGCTTAGCAGGTTCATCTCCAAGGGATACAAACCTTCACTTCAGGTTTGCTTACTTTATTCACTGGTCAGTCCCTTCCTAGGAGCCACTGGAGATTCAGTATTGCCCTTGCTACAAGGCAATTACAATTTCTGCACACATACAAATGGCTCTAGATTTAATGTGGTTGAGAAGAAACTATGCTTGGAATATGAAGTATGGATTTCGGGGGGGGGGGTTGTTTTTCTTTTTAATAAACTTATGAAGTTCTAAAAAAAATGTTAAACCTGCAGAAACTGACCAAGAAAATTTGATTAAGAACCAGAGGAATCAACTATCTGGAGACAAAAAAAGAAGTTGTCTGTCTGGAAAATGGAGGGATGTCTGTGAGACAAAAAACTTTAATGCTGCTTCAGCAGCATTAAAAAGCATGGAGGGCAACTTTACCTTTGTAGTCAGTCTCTGGCTTGTCCCTACCATCTTTTAAACCATCTTGTTGGTTTTAGGCAACATTTAAATTCTCAAGATTAATTTACTCATAAGCACATCACTCCATCTGCCTCCTCATTCCCACATGAAATCCAAGACCTTTGAGTGCTTGAAGTGAAGCCTTATTACATCTTTGTATACGGCTCCTATTTCACTCTCACTGTGTGGCAAAAGGTTAAGGGAGCAATCTTCACCTTTTTCTTCAGTCATGCTTACTATTCCTACAAAGAAAAGCCCAAATATTGCCTGTTTGGCTCTCTTGTGTAATCCTGGCCTAATCCATGCTCGAAAACACTGCCAGAGTTCAACAGATGAATTCTTCTGCCAGCAAAGCTCATACATTCATTCCAGTGGAAAGCATACAAAGCAATTTTATCTGACTTTCCCAAATATGCCTATATAATATCCATGCAGCAGTTTCAAATTTTCTTAGCTAACTGCTGCTGCAGTTTTCATGGGAATCAGGTCCATCCTCTAAAAAGGCTCATGGAACTTTTAGACACTCATGGAAACGCTGATACCTGTTTTATTGGTGTTTCAGAGTAATCAAACATCAGAAATGCTTGGAAGTAGCTGGTGGACTTAAAGAGCTCAGAAACCAAAGAGCAACAGAAGAGTCCTTAATAGAACCTCCAAGCAATTTGGGTTTTATTTCAAATTTGTCAGTGAATGACTTAAAACTGTTGAGTTTTCCAGAGGTTAAAAATTCTGCCAAACATACAAGACTACAAAGCAGGATTTGCAGACTGTAAATGCCAAAACTATAAATCTTGAAAACGTGTAATTTCTTACTAGCCTTTGAGAATTAATGAGATAATTAAATGCAATATGTCAAGAATGAGAAAAGTTTAAGCCTGATTAAGCAATATTGCCAATGTTGTTCTAAAGACTAAACCTGCCTGTATACAGTCTTCCTAGAAAGAGTCATAACAACCTGTTAAATGACTCTAGTTTAAAAAATGCTCCAAAATGGTGAATTTTTAAAACCTTACAATTAACCTAGCATACATACAAATAATTCACTGCTAAATGCAACTCAATGATCAACAGGGGCTTAAGGCTGGATCAGACAAGAAAAACTGAAGGCGACATTTTGTGATGAAGGCTCTGACAGTCTTGAATATGATGGATTATGAGGTATAATTTATATCATCATCAACTAGTCATGATATAGGAACGCAGTCAAAAAAACCCTGATAGTTTGAAAAGGTAATATCAGGAGTGAAATTCCTAGCACTACATTGATTTAGCTCACTTACAGCTCCAAAGCACTTTGCAGCAATGACTCCAATAATCAAACTGGAAATAGCTGAGCAGCAGCTGAAGCTCAACATTGATCCACCAGACTGCATCTGATACAGCTGGTGAAGCCTCATTACTTGCCTATCTTCAGGAACTACCCCATGGCTTTGCAAATTTGTTTTCACAGAGAATTACAAACCAAAATAGCCCCAAGCATAGAAAACAGTGAGTGACCTCAGGGACATCCCCAGGGCACTGCAGTTGGTGACACTCTCAGTAGCTAGATATAACTGAAATGATAAGGGAGCTGATCTCCTTTACCCAATTTTTCAAGTCTTGTACCAATGACAGGCTGCAAAGGGACCCCGTGGACAAGAGAATTCAAAAATTTACCAATCATCTACTGTAAACACTCTATGGAACATGCAGCCATCTCTCACAGTATGTTCATCCCTCTTGAAAAGTGATCTTTGAACATCCAGCAAAAAATTAGTATGCATTTAACTGATCAGTGGTCTCAGAAACACAAAACCAAACACACACTTTCATGCCCCTAGATCTTCAATAAAAATCACTGACAAAACAGGATTTACTGAAATACCTGTTTCATATATGGCATCAACACCTGAACAAAAAAGACCAACAAAAATAAACGCCCAAATCAAACCAGTAACAGGACACATTAAACCATTTCATTTGTTACTGATAGATTGGGTAAAAGATCTGAAAGATGTGATGCATTCTCATTTCAAAAAGCCTTTTAAATGCAACCCCACTGTCTGATAAAATGCAAGAAGTGAGCTTGCTTTCATGACCTGAGTGTGCAGAGCAGGGAGAACGATGGCTTCTTGTGCTACTATTTGAATACTAATCACAATTAAAGGGAAGATGAGTGCATCTGTACCCAGTGGGAGGATTCACAACTGCAGGCATGGTATGTGATTAGCAACAGTGATATATTGCACTTAAAGTAGCACTCATTTTTTGAAATAAAGACAGAACACCACAACAAAAAAACCCAAAACAACTAAACAAACCTTAAAAAAAACCCAAGTGACTACGCTAAATACAAATTTGAATTAAGTAACCGAAGGAAGTAGCTTTTGTGCTGGAATTTAAACATTACTTTACTATGAATGTAGCCAACTCCATGTAGAAACCTAGAGGTATGACTAGCTAACAGACCACTAGAGGAGACTCCAGAGAGGCAGAATCAGTAACACAGGTAGATGGTACTGGAGATCCGCAGTGCTTAATTGGAAGAGCAATTTTCACTCAAAGCAAGCCATGAAAAATAGCTTTGCTATAAATAGGTGTCTACTGTATATTGCATGAACTGCACACAGCACTGAAATCCCGATAGGAAGCAATAGCTGTTTTTTAGGCTTAACACCATCTCAGGGAGACAACTTGGGCTGTGTAGAGCAAAGGGAAGAGAGGGGAAGGCAAGATAGAGAGGTAGGTAGCATCAGTGTTGCTGTCCTTACTGTACCCTTCTCCCATTTTCATCTTGGGGGAGAGGGTGAGAAGGGGCAGATTAAGTTCACCAACATGATTTTCATGCAAAAGCAAAACCCACATGGAATAGGAAGAACAAAAGACAGCATTAATGAACAGAAGCATTTCTAAATGAGCTTCTTTCAGATTGCTGTGTAAACTTAACAGGTATATAACAAGGATTTAACAACCTGCTTCTTCCACAGTCTGTCACAAACCTACTTGGGAACGTCCATATGGATTTACACTGTAACTTCATGTAAATAAAGAACATAGTGCTTTCAACAATACATATTTCCTTAAAAATGTGTCAAAGTTTCTTAGAAGTCACAGGGCATGAAAAAGCAATGGGAATATCTGAAAGCAGGACACAAGATTATAGAATAACTCATTTTTCTAGGCAGGAAAACAAAATTCTATTTGAAAGTGTTGTGGTTTAATGCCTGCCACACAGCCCACTCACTGCCCCCCCACCTCCTCCCTCGGCTCCCGGAGGGATGGGGAAGAGAATCAAAAGA